>JAZGLO010000013.1:2975000-3065000 GCA_036873155.1 Biomphalaria sudanica
GTAAAGAGTAATAACATTATTTTCATGCTACAGACCCAGAGTGTAGCTAATAGAGAACAAGGTATTGTTACATTAAAAATGTTACATTCTTCTCCTCTCAGTTTCCTTCTCCTTCTCTCTCTCTCTCTCTCTCTCTCTCTCTTGTTTCTTTATTCATCCTAGTTTAAGAAATCGAGCTGTATTTGTGTCTTACATTATGTTCAATACAGAAACTAATTGAAATAAGGAGCCGTGTATGAAAACAACAACTTCTAATTTGGATGAAGTCCAATTTCTAATGAAAACAATCAAGATTGATTCATTCTGTACCATTGGGTATTTTTAAGGGCTCATTGGACTATCTTAGTTTAATGAGTTATTTTCTAGTCTACGCTATAGCATTTATCATTTTTGTCTATACCAAAAAAAACAAAGTTATTTTTTTTTCTTTACAAATACACACAGTCTGATCTAAATACTTCCCATTCTGATCTAAACATTTCACATTCACATCTAAATACTTCACATTCACATCTAAAAACTTCAAATTCACATCTAAATACTTCACATTCTGATCTAAATACTTCAAATTCACATCTAAATACTTCACATTCTGATCTAAATACTTCACATTCTGATCTAAATACTTCAAATTCACATCTAAATACTTCACATCCTGATCTAGATACTTCAAATTCACATCTAAATACTTCACATTCACATCTAAATACTTCACATTCACATCTAAATACTTCACATTCTGATCTAAATACTTCACATTTACATCTAAATACTTCACATTCTGATCTAAATACTTCACATTCACATCTAAATACTTCAAATTCACATCTAAATACTTCACATTCTGATCTAGATACTTCAAATTCACATCTAAATACTTTACATTCACATCTAAATACTTCACATTCACATCTAAATACTTCACATTCACATCTAAATACTTCACATTCACATCTAAATACTTCAAATTCACATCTAAATACTTCACATTCTGATCTAGATACTTCAAATTCACATCTAAATACTTCACATTCACATCTAAATACTTCACATTCACATCTAAATACTTCACATTCACATCTAAATACTTCACATTCACATCTAAATACTTCACATTCACATCTAAATACTTTACATTCTGATCTAAATACTTCACATTCACATCTAAATACTTCACATTCTGATCTAAATACTTATTTGTAGCCCTAATTGTTTCTCGGTATATATATTGCTGCTTGTGTCTCGGAAGACAATGAATGCGCCCAGGTGAGTCACTGGTTTTTGGGTTTGTCTTGAGACGGAGAAGAATGGTTTCCGGTCTTGGGCTATTTTCTCCCACATGTAGTAGACCAAGTGACGTCACAACCAATCGTTAACCTCTTCCCACCGTCACCATAGAAACACACACACACATTCCATAACACTGTGCAAGCCATTTCCCAGTAATGATCGTTGTCATTAAGGATTCCTTAAAAAGGACCAGGGATGAAAGGCTTTGTTCCAATCCTGACCCCCCTGAAAAAATGCCGAAGGCCGTGTGCTATTTGGGGCTTGTCAAGCTGCTCCAACCAGGTCATTTTTTCTAAGAAAATCCTCGTTATATTTGCGCAAAAAAGCAAGTTACATGCATAACTATTTGTATTCTAAAACTTTTCCAAGCCTACATAAGGCCTACATAAAAACAAAAATGTATTATTTCAGATGCATCCCCATAACAGATTTCTTAAATATTTTCTACACATATTTTAAATACAATTTCTGCAAATACTATATTTCTATACAGATATTCTGTACACATGTATAAAAACATTTTTACACATATATCATACAAATATTTTATACATATATTTAAACACCTGTTTATACAAATACTTTATACACATATTCTGTACACATATACACCTAGTATATATATATATATATATATAGATTTATAAATTTAATACTCAAAAACAGTGTCTCACTGGACAAAGCTGTCAAAGAAGGTCAGGTTGAGCTGAATGACCATTGAATGGTTACTCTCCAACTGGACAATATACAACTGTGGGATTCGGCCTATCCTCCTCATCTCTACGTTATGCAATTTGTCCACAGCAAACTTTCCCTGCATTAGTGTTACATATCAAGATATATTATGTATGTATGTATGTATGTATGTATGTATGTATGTATGTATGTATGTATGTATGTATGTATGTAAGTATGTATGTATTTATGTATTTATGTATGTATGTATGTATGTATGTATGTATGTGTGTGTGTGTGTGTGTGTGTGTGTGTGTGTGTGTGCGCGCGTGTGTGTGTGTGCGTGTATGTGTGTGTGTGTGTGTTACCGGCAAAGTACATATATATATATAAAGTTCGTCCATCTTGGTTCGATGATGACCACTTTGTCATCAGGGGGGCTGAGGGCTTTGCACTGGGGTTTTATGCCTCCTCATGTGGCTGGTGAGACCTATGTGAGCCCGGAATGTTCGGCCGCACACTGGGCAAATTTAATCAGCTGGAGCTAGTGTAGTTTGCCTTGCTTTTCTTCTCTGGCGTTTTTCTTCTGCCAGCGTTGTTCTGTTTGGGGGGGGGGGGGGATGACAAGTGACTTGCGCTGGAATTTGGATTAAAGTGAGGAGGATTCGCGCAACACGTCGACCTCACTCTCTCGCCCTTAAGCCCGTCCTTTTCCGGAGGCAAGATTTGGTCAAGACGTCCGGGGACAAGTTTGGGTGCAGTGGATGACCAGAGACTTTCTGTGTGTCTTGTCCTGCTCTTGAGTGCTCCACAGCACTGTGCTGGTACTTGCCTTTCTGTACGATTTGTCAAGTTTTGTGACGTTACGCACAGGCTTCACATGCTAGGTTTGACATAACCTCATGTACTAAGTGCAATGGACACGTCAGATACCCTCTACTTGGTTTAGCCGGCCAGTCAAAGCCGTTTCCAGGTTGTGGCTGCTGCGCATGCTACAACTTCTGGGAGCCACAGGTGAGATTTGGGTACCGAGTGGGGACCAAGAGTGAGCCAGGCTACCCTCAAAAAGAAGGTACGACTACCCCTCCTAGATACCCCATACACCCCACATATATATAATAATATAATATATATAATTATTTATTATGACCATTAATTCCTCATCTATTAAAATGACCGGTTCTTCCACTTGCCTTGGACCATGAACTACGAAAAGTTTACTCTATTCTCACCTAACCAAAGCCTAGGTCCATTAAGCAGTTTTAAGGATTAAAGCCGAAGCGGTTAAATTGACCGAAAATGAATATTTGTATTCCCAATGACTGATAACCGTTTACTTGACAGCCGACATTTCAATGTCTAATGTACAAAATAGAATCCCTTTCACTTAAGTACTTATGACCACTATTTTTTTTAATGCGTGACGTTCTTTCGTTCCATTCTGTTTGTTTTAATCCATTTGGATCCTTAATGTATCAAACCTCCAGGTGTAGGTAATTATCAGATATTATCTTTAGGTCATTCTGATTATCAATTGTGTGCTTACATCAGTATGAAAACATGTGTGTGTAGAACAATTTTTAAACAACAAGATCCTAGATCTAGAAGTAGTTCTCTATTCTTAAGCAACAAACAAATCAAAAGCTCTGTATATTGAAACCGATAATATAATGGCTTTTTAAAAAGTGGGTTCTTGTGTAAGGGGGTTGTACAATGCGGTTAGTAAAGGTGGGTTATTCTAAATACACAAATACCAACTATTTCAATAGAAGCGTAGCACGGGTATCGGGTATAGCTAAGCGTTTTTAGAATTCAAGAACAGCTGTTTCATTGGAATATAAAACTACCAATTTGATGTGCTTTAGAAGTGTTTGCACATACTCTGTAACAGCGGGTCTCGGGCCCTTAGTTTGAAGAATAAAAGAGAGAAAAAAAAGGACAGAGTTTGAGGGCTAGAAAAATGTTTTCAGGCTGGCGGAGCGTTGTAATGCAGGCCATTTAATTGATGGGTTTAAGATCGTCCCAGGAAAATAAACATATGTACCAAACTTTTAAAACCGTAGCGTGGCGTAGCGTAGCACGGGTATCAGATAGTATAAATAAACATTTATATAAATAAACATATATATATATATATATATACATATACTATATATATATGTATATACTAAAGATAATAATAATAATGTTATCTATAAGGAGGTGTTAACAAACAAAATGTAGGCTCAAGGCACTGTGATAACATTACAAACACAAACACGACAGCTGAAATGACAAACTAATCTAAAAATGGTTTTAAACAGGTAGGTCTTATTGTTCTTCTTAAAAGTGGTGTAGCATGTTGTCTGTCTGAGATCAATGGGGAGTGAGTCCCAAACCTTTGGTCCGTGCACTGAAAAAGCCCGCAGACCGTAGCTTGTGAGGGAGAAACGTGGCACCAAAAAAAGAGAGTTGAGTCCATTTGGCGCAGAGCGTATAGATATACTATGCATAGAGGTTTCTCTTTTTCAACTAAATCACGGTAATCTGATACACTTTTTTTTTAATTGAATAATTACGATATTGTTATATTCTTCTAATTAAGACTTTATAGCTTAGCCTCTTAACACAAGTTCCCCGAGAATTCTAACACACAAGGGAAACTACACCCATCCACGCTTAGGGGATATTACAGAAGCCTGTCCACGGAACTCCTATTTCCATTAGCATGGCAATGTCTTCGATTTCGAAGATTAAGATGAGTGCAGTGTTTTGCATGACTACGCAAACCCAGTTGGGGCATAACATTCTTACGAGATGGGTGTGGGAGAAGTAACATATTGAGTTTGAAACACACATAATGCATGTTTTGTTAGTGTGTTTGTACTTATAATTGTTTTTTTATGTTTCAAAAGAGGTATTCAAAATTGTAGTTACTTACCTTAGTTTGTGTAGTATAGATATAGCGGGCCACGTCAATTACTCCCTCATACCTAGTTTGTGGCATGCCTATCCACACTAGCATCCTTGGGATGTACCGAGCCTGTATGGCATTGAATACAATAAAATAAAAATATGAGAGCGAGCAAAGGGGAGAATAAGCGAGTCTTGTAGTTAGAGCAAAACCAAGATATTCCTATATCGAAGACATCCTGACGACAAATGACATCGAAGACATCCTGACGACAAATGACATCGAAGACATCCTGACGACAAATGACATCGAAGACATCCTGACGACAAATGACATCGAAGACATCCTGACGACAAATGACATCGAAGACATCCTGACGACAAATGACATCGAAGACATCTTCGTGACCCTAAACATGAACAGAAAAATTATCGTATATAACAGAGGGCCGTAGTGCTGCAGTCCTGCCATAACATTGGAGCAAATTTCTCGAGAAACGTTCGTAAGGGCGACTACACTCAAATTTGTGTTCCCTTGCTATGAATCTGGAACCTGGCTTATGAAGTTCTGTTCTTTTCCAGTGATTGCTAAAATGATTTCAGTAGTAGTCATTTTTAAGGGACTGACTTAAAATTGTATTCCTCGAAACCAGAGGCGTAGTGAGGGGGGAGTGCAAAGGGGGGCACGATGCCCAGGGCTCCACCACACGCAAGGATGCGGCAAAAAAAAAAGCAATTATTGTAGATGTTTAATTACGTAATACATTATAAGATTATTTTATTATTATTATTATTATTAAATACTATTCTATTTAAAAGCGTATATTTCTTTGTGATGTTCATGGAAATCGGGGGGGGGGGGCCAATAAAGTTTCTTGCCCCGGACGCACGTTTTGTTCACTACGCCTCTGCTCGAAACGAATTTTTACTGGCTCGACTTAAGGGAGGGCAGGTGGGGCTACTGCCCCGGGGGTCCTCCACAAGAAAAGGTTTTCACACACACACAAAAAAAGATGAAAGTATATCATAATTTCGAGGGGCCAAAAACTTATTTTTCTTCTTCCATTTCTTTGTTCGCATTTTTGCCCCAACACTTTAAATCCTACAAAATTACGGCTGGCAACACTGTCGTGACTAAGAAATGTACGCATGAAGCATGCACGGAATATGTAAATGCGTCTCCGGATTTAAGGCTGTGCGTCTACCCCACGATGACCTTCTATCTATCGTAAAAAAAAAAAAAAGGCAAAAGACAGACAGGAACGGAGAAAGACGGTCGACAAATCATGCGTGGTGCCCCAACGATCCAACAGACTAAGGGATGGGTCAAGTGAAGGTAAAAAGTCTATCAAGGGCCTTACCCACCACGAACTAAAAAAAATATACACTTTTTAAATACTTATCAAATATGGCATGCACCAGTTGGCTACCTATGAAGGAGGCTTGAGGTTCGACAACCCGACTCGAGCAGAGTTGTGTTTACTGAGCGCCTAAAGGCAGCAAGGGAAAAACTTCTCCCAGATATAAGTGTAGGGGTCTCCGTAAAAATCTTACCCCGGGGCCTCCACATAATCAAATCCGGCCCTGCTGGATTACAAAATTATTTTTTTTAAAATCATCAATACACATAAAATAAAACCTTGATTAATTCATCATTGTGATTAAAGTCCCAATTCAGATGTACGGTGCCAGTCCTGCACATGTAGATTTGAGGTTCGGGTTTTGAGGTGAAATCTGCGGTAAATATAAATTAGGATGAGCTCGACGGCATCAAGTAAAAAAAGCAAATTATTAGTTTAAAAAAAAAAAAGTATCGTCTTCCATTTGTTACGTATCTAGGCATTGTTGTTTTTTTTTTTTTTTCTTTGACCTGTTGCGGTCGAGAGACGGGGAGGTTGTCTGCCCCTTGTGTAGTAAATTTTTTTTTATTCGTCAAGCCACACAGACAGTGACCGGTCCTTGACCTGTGTGTGTACCTCTGGTTGAAAGGAGGGTGTTTTTTTTTTTGTCTCTTTGAAGAGCGTTCTAGATCTGGGAAATTGATGACGTATTTGGTTCTAGAAATCACTGGATTTGTCTTGAGGTCGACGCGCGGTAGATTATATAAAGACCGCTTGCGTGACGTTGACAGACAGACATACGGAGACAGCCGTGAGACAGAATAGCGGAGACATTGCGTGACCCGTGCGTGGTATACCACTTGATCGTGTAAGTTAAGATTTTTTTTTTCTTTTTGTCAAGGCCTTGCTTGCTTGTATTTGTAATTACATTTTCAAACTCTTGTATTGTAATATTTTTACATGCCATTTTTGTAAAAGGGTTTTGGTCAACACATCAATTTTGTATTGAGTAAATGTTTATTTTTTTCTTTCTTGTAGCTTTATATTTAATTAAACATTAAGTTGATAGTTTACCTTCCGATTTCTTGTGTCATTTTTTTTTTGTTATTCATTGTAAGTCTTTGATTAAATTCAGACTTAAGATAAGTGACACAACTGCTTTTCTATTGTCACGTTCCCCTAGGCAAGCCATTTTAAAAAGTAGAATTCAATTCGTAATACGTGACAAAAGAAGTTTGAGGGCTTTCGTCCCGGATATTTTTCTGAACCTATTTTCGTCTTACTTGAGTAATTTTGTAAAGGCGAAGTTGACTTTAACAAAAAAATTTTTGTGTCAAAGAGTCGGAAGTAAAGTATCAATAGTATTGACCAAACTCTCTTAAGGTTTTTTGTTGTACTGATTTTGTACTGTATATTTACATTGTATACATTTTTTTTTGCTTGTAATAGTTGTTAGTTAGTCATGGATATTCAGGTTTTTCTTGCAAATCCCTCTGTGGAAGAGCTTGATGCTTTTACTAGGAAGGAACTGGTCCTTATTTCTAAACATTTAGGGTTAAAAATAAAATCAAATGCCCTTAAACAAGAAATCAGAGATAACATTGTAATCCATTATGTAGACGAGGAAGTGTTTTCTGAAGACCTTTTAGAAACCCTTAGACCCGATGAGGGTAAATCAGATTTAGAACTTCAGATAAAATTAAAACAAATGGAAATAGAAGCCCAGTTAGCTTTAAAAGAGAAGGAAATTAAACAACAGGCCGCACAAAAAGAATTAGAGCTTGCAGCGGCTAGAGAGCAGAAAGAAATGGAAATAGAAGCCCAGAAGGAAATTAAACAAAAAGAATTAGAGCAGAAAGAAATGGAAATGAAATTACAAATAGAGTTAAAAAAATTAGAGTTAGCTGCTAATGTAAGACCAGATTCTTCCCCTGCCAGTCATACTGCTGAAGCAACAAAATTTTTGAAAATAATTCCACGCTTTAATGAAGCCACAATTGACAATTATTTTCCACAATTTGAACTTGCTGTGAAAAATTTTAATGTACCTGAAACTTTGTGGCTCACTTTGCTGCAAACAGTTTTGACTGGTAGAGCTGCAGAGGTATTTTGTTCTTTGACCATTGAACAACAAAAAGATTATAATGTTGTTAAGGCCTTAATTCTTAAGGCATATGAACTTGTTCCGGAAGCTTACCGAAAGCAGTTCAGGGATTGTCGCAAATCGGATGGCCAAACCCATGTAGAATTCCTGCGGGAAAAGGAGCGACGCTTTGAGAAATGGCTCACTTCCAAGGAAATCGGCACCGACTTTGCAAAATTCAAGAACCTAATGCTGATGGAAGAGTTCAAGAGTTGTGTGCGGCTGGACGTCCGTACGCATATAGCTGATCGTGGCGAGGAAGATGTGCACAAGGCTGCAGTGTTGGCAGACGATTATATAATATCACATCAATTTGCCAAGTATACGACGGATGTCAAGCCAAAACAAGTCAAACAGCCTGAGTCCACTGCTAGCAACTCCATCAAGAACAGCAGTACAAATGACAGAAAACCTACTACAAGTAAAACTACTTGTTCCTACTGCAAACGAGAAGGCCATAAAGTTGACGATTGTTGGAAATTGAGGAAGAGAAACGAAAAAGCTCCTTCAAAAGTCAGCGCTTGCACAGTACAGTGGTCGGCGAGGTTTACTCCCTCATCATCAAGTCATATCAAGAATACCTCGACACCACCTGTTTCAAATGTATTGACTGTACAAGACTCTCCGAAAATGTCTCCACGGTGTTCAAATGACTCAACAGCGAGTTCTTCAAATTCATCTTTACGATGTTCCAATGACTCAACCAAGAGTTTTTCAAATACATCAAGCCGATGTTCCAATGACTCAACCAAGAGTTTTTCAAATACATCAAGCCGATGTTCCAATGACTCTATCCAGGGTTCCCATAATACATCATCCCGATGTTCCCATGACTCTATCCAGAGTTCCCATAATACATCACCCCGATGTTCCAATGACTCTATCCAGAGTTCCCATAAGACATCACCCCGATGTTCCAATGACTCTATCCAGAGTTCCCATAATACATCATCCCGATGTTCCCATGACTCTATCAAGAGTTCCCATAAGACATCACCCCAATGTTCCAATGACTCCATCAAGAGTTCTCCAAATACATCCAAAAGATGTTCTACAGACTCAAGAAAGAGTTTCTCCACTGCGTCTCCTAAAGATGTCAATGACTCCAGCGAGAGTTCGACCCAAGTCCAGTCTGCATCAACCAAAATTGATGTTTTATTAGAGGATTTTAAGCCTTTCATTTCGGAAGGATTCGTATCACTACCCGGTGATTCTACAAGTCTACGACCTATCACCATTTTGAGAGACACAGGTGCCTCACAATCGTTACTTTTAGAGGGTATCTTGCCCTTGTCTAAATCATCATCGACTGGGAAGAGCATCCTGTTACGAGGCGTAGAGCTTGGATGTATAGATGTGCCTCTACATCTAATCGACATAAAGTCAAATCTTATTACTGGACCGGTTGTTGTAGGTGTCCGACCAACATTACCATTGGAAGGCATCTCGTTGCTGTTAGGCAATGACTTAGCAGGTGGAAAGGTGATAGCCGAACCCATCGTCACTCAAACACCCGACTTATCTGCCACACCCGAGGAAGACCTAGAGTTATATCCAGCGTGTGCAGTAACAAGGGCAATGAGGTTGAAAGCATCTCAAGAAGAGAACGTCATCAAAGCCAATAGTAACCAAGATGATGTGGACTTGAGCACCACATTCTTTGCTTCTCTTGAAGAAGAACCAACGCCAAATTCTGAAAATCCGGCATCAACTCGAAAACAGTTGATTGAGGACCAAAAGAAGGATCCAGAGCTCGCCAAACTCCGAGAAACCGCAATGACATCACAAGAGGCAGAGCTAGCATCAACGTGCTACTACATCCAAGATGATATGCTCTTCAGGAAATGGAAACCTCCAGACGCATCCAACGAAGAAGAATGGAGAATATGCCATCAAATCGTGTTACCAGAAAGATACCGAGCGTACATCATGAATCTGGCTCATGACACACCAATGTCAGGTCATCTCGGCATCCACAAGACATACCACAAGATTATGTCACACTTCTTCTGGCCACGTTTGAAGAAAGATGTCATCCAGTACTGCCGATCCTGTCATGCCTGTCAGATGGTTGGCAAGCCAAATCAAAAGATCCCTGTTGCTCCTCTGAAGCCGATTCCAGCCTTTGAAGAACCTTTCAGCAGAGTACTTATTGACTGTGTTGGTCCTCTGCCAAGGACAAAAGCTGGCAACCAATACCTGTTGACCATTATGTGTGCTTCAACTCGTTTTCCTGAGGCTATTCCTCTAAGGAACATAAAAGCATCAAACATTGTGAAGGCCTTAATCAAGTTCTTTACTCTATTTGGTCTACCAAAGTCCATCCAATCGGACCAAGGAACGAATTTCACGGCCAATCTTTTCAAGCAAGTCATGACTCAGTTGGGCATCAAACACTGCATGTCGAGTGCGTATCATGCCGAGTCGCAAGGCGCTCTTGAGCGATTCCATCAGACTCTCAAGAACATGATCCGAACCTATTGCTTTGAGCACGAAAAAGACTGGGACGAAGGAATCCACATGCTGCTGTTTGCAACCCGTGAATCCGTCCAGGAATCGTTGGGATTCAGCCCTTTTGACTTAGTCTTTGGCCATTCGGTGCGCGGTCCCTTGAAATGTATAAAAGAGACTTTGTTGTCACCAACAGCCACTGAAGGACTTGTAGAATATGTAATTAAGTTTAAAACTAGACTTTATGATGCTTGTGTTCTGGCCAAAAATAATTTACAAAACACCCAATCCAGCATGAAACGCTGGTATGATAGAAAGGCCCGTGTTAGAAACTTTTCTCCCGGGGATAAGGTGCTTGTATTTTTGACCATACCAGGTCAACCCTTGCAAGCCAGATACTTTGGTCCCTATGAAATTGAGACCAAAATTAGTGACCTCAATTACATAATCAAAACTCCTGACCGTAGGAAAAAGACTCAGCTATGTCATATAAACATGCTGAAGCCTTATGTATCTAGGCCAGATCACTCAGAGAAGAGTAATTGTGTTTTAAATACAGTCAAAAGTTGTTCAAATAGCCATGTTTCTCCTATTGATGATGATATTGTAAAGGAGAAATTTGGACAATACAAAATACCTAATTCTTTTGTATTACAGAATTTGGATGTAAAACTGTCTCATCTGTCTTCGACAGAAAGGCCAGTTATCATGAAACTCATTAATGAATTTAATGACATTTTTTCTGATGTACCGAAACAGACTAATGTTATAATGCATGATGTAGATGTTGGCGAGGCTACTCCAGTCAAGCAGCATCCTTACAGGGTCAACCCTGAAAAACTTGCCATACTTAGGTCAGAAATCAAGTATATGCTTGAAAATGACCTCATTGAACCAAGTTCCAGTAGCTGGAGCTCCCCATGTGTCTTGATACCTAAACAGGACAAGACTTATCGTTTTTGTACAGACTACCGTAAGGTAAATGCTGTAACAAAGACCGATTCGTTTCCTATCCCTAGGATAGACGATCTCATAGATCGTATTGGTGACGCTAAGTACATCACCAAAATAGACCTACTTTCAGGTTATTGGCAGGTTCCCCTGACTGATAGGGCAAAGGAAATCTCCGCCTTTGTCACCCCTGATGGTCTGTACCAATACAAAGTGATGCCATTTGGCATGAAGAATGCTCCTGCCACTTTCCAGAGAATGATAAATGCCCTGCTTGCTGACATGGAGAATTGCCACGCATACATAGACGATGTAGTAATTTTTAGCCAAGATTTTTCTAGCCATTGTAAACAACTGCATTGTCTTTTTACTAAACTTTTACATGCAAAAATTACTGTAAACCTGAGTAAGAGTGATTTTTGCCAGGCTTCCCTCCAATACTTAGGCCATATTGTAGGACAAGGCCAGGTGAAACCTGTAATGGCCAAAGTAGAAGCTATCCAAGCTTTCCCTATTCCTGCTGATCGGAAACAACTCCGAAGATTTTTGGGAATGTCTGGATATTATAGAAAATTTTGCGAAAATTTTTCTGTCATTGCCAGTCCTTTAACAAACCTCCTGAGAAAGAACGTCCGATTTACTTGGACGAATGAATGTCAGAAAGCCTTTAACCAAATTAAGCAGATATTATCTAGCTCCCCCATTTTGATGGCTCCTGACTTCGGAAAACCTTTTAGGTGAGCTATTGACGCCAGTGACACAGGTGTTGGGTCAGTCCTTTACCAAGAAGATAATTTCCAAGTAGAGCATCCTATTTGTTTCTTTTCCAAGAAATTTAATAGACATCAAAGAAATTATTCTACTGTGGAAAAAGAATGTCTTGGGTTGATTCTTTCTATACAACACTTTGATTTTTATATCAGTGGGTCCAGATGGCCACTGGTTGTATTTACTGACCACAATCCCCTTACATTTATCCACAAAATGTCTGGCAAGAACCAACGACTTCTCAGGTGGAGTTTATTTTTACAAGAGTACAACCTAGATCTTAAACACATAAAAGGCAGCGAAAATGTTATCGCCGATGCCTTATCTAGATTGTAAAAAGTATTTTGGATGTATATTTTTTTATATATATATCATGATAAATACATTCTGTAAGTAAATATTTTTTGTAATTCTAAAAAGATTTCCATTTCGTGGAAATGTAAACTTTTTATTTTTAGGAGGGAGGTGTTACGTATCTAGGCATTGTTTTTTGTTTTTTTTTCTTTCTTTGACCTGTTGCGGTCGAGAGACGGGGAGGTTGTCTGCCCCTTGTGTAGTAAATTTTTTTTTATTCGTCAAGCCACACAGACAGTGACCGGTCCTTGACCTGTGTGTGTACCTCTGGTTGAAAGGAGGGTGTTTTTTTTTTTGTCTCTTTGAAGAGCGTTCTAGATCTGGGAAATTGATGACGTATTTGGTTCTAGAAATCACTGGATTTGTCTTGAGGTCGACGCGCGGTAGATTATATAAAGACCGCTTGCGTGACGTTGACAGACAGACATACGGAGACAGCCGTGAGACAGAATAGCGGAGACATTGCGTGACCCGTGCGTGGTATACCACTTGATCGTGTAAGTTAAGATTTTTTTTTTTCTTTTTGTCAAGGCCTTGCTTGCTTGTATTTGTAATTACATTTTCAAACTCTTGTATTGTAATATTTTTACATGCCATTTTTGTAAAAGGGTTTTGGTCAACACATCAATTTTGTATTGAGTAAATGTTTATTTTTTTCTTTCTTGTAACTTTATATTTGATTAAACATTAAGTTGATAGTTTACCTTCCGATTTCTTGTGTCATTTTTTTTTTGTTATTCATTGTAAGTCTTTGATTAAATTCAGACTTAAGATAAGTGACACAACTGCTTTTCTATTGTCACGTTCCCCTAGGCAAGCCATTTTAAAAAGTAGAATTCAATTCGTAATACGTGACACATTTAACAGTTGAAGATATTTACTTCGGAGTCAAAACCTCACGCTGGATGACGGGTGGAAGAGAGAAAGAGAGAGAGAGAGAGGACTTTTTAACAAACGTGGAGAGAGAGAGAGAGAGTAAAGAGACTGAGAAGAGAGAATGATATGGGTGGAAGAGTATACGAGACATAAATGACTAGACCTAACTAAAATTTAAAATATCTTCCTTAAAAATGATTCTATAGATCGGTCTAGATATATCCAAAGAGTAAAAAATACTTGTAATAATAATACAGATTATTACAATTATTTTTATTTTATTATTACTATTATTATTGTGTTAGAAACGAACGAGTATTCATTCTCTGGTGCTACCAGGGTCGAGTTTCGTTAAAGGGAAACAAAAATCATCGTAGTCCCTTTATCAGTTTCCACCGAGGAATTATCTGGTGATGTGGCAGGTCTGCAGCAGTACCGCCCTCTGATTGGCAACGAGAATGTTCCTATGAATGTTAAGGGCCTTAAAGGTATCTGTGAGGTCAGTTATTATTATCCCCACGGTTGATATAACAATGGGGTATATTGTTGTTTTAGATAACTTCCAGAAACGCTTAATCTCCAAGCCTAGGTTCCCAAGGTTCTAACTCAGTTTTTCATTATGTGACAGTGAGACGGCGATTTCAATAATGTTAGCGGTTTTTTAATTTTTTTTTATCAATGAGCATCAGATCAGGGCGATTAAAATGTATTGTTTTGTTGCCAAAATAAGCTTATCCCAATAAAGCAGATGATCAGTAGACTCAAGAACCCCTTGTGGTGTGTATTTGTAATAAGGAGGGGAATCCTCACCAATCAAATTATGTGCCAATGCCAAGTGCTAGTGTGCTGGAAGAGTTTTTGCCTATAACCTGGGAGAGGTTTATCATCACATTTATTTATACGGAGGAACGATTTGATAATGTCAATATTCATTTCTCTGGTCCATTTGATTTTTTTGGCTCCTCTTTTTATACCACCAACAGCGCCTCTCAATTGTGTATGGTGCGAGTCAGGGAGTAGACCGACCTCTAGTGTTTGGTCATTATTATTATTATTACTAATATTCATTCTCTAACACAGTCAGGGTAAAGCTTCGTTTGAGAGAAACATAATATACTGTAGTCACTTTAACAGTGTAATTTCTGGGGATGTGGCAGGTCTGCAGTAATAGCGCACTCTGACAAGCAACGAGTATGTTCTTAGGAATCTTAAAGGCCTTGAAATTATCTGTGAGGTCAGTTGTCAATTGGGGTATATTGTTATTTTAGATAAACTTCCATTAGCATTTATTCTCCAAGACTAGGTTCTCATATTTTTCTTTGCTTTTTCCATTTCAGTTTCTCTTATAGGCCTATTATGAGACAGTGGTACGGCGATGTCAATAATGTTAGCTTTCCCCCCCCCCCCTTTTAATAAAAAAATAGCAGATCAGGGCGATTAAAATTCACCGCTTTGTCAGTCAAAATAAACCTATCCCAGTATAGTTGGTGATCGACTGAATAGAGAGCTTCTTGTGGCTTATTTGTTATTACTAGTCGACCGGCGGCGTAACATACGCCGCTATTTTGCATAGCCGGTCTTATGCTACAGCAACCTATGCGACCACAGTGGGCCCCCACTTTCAAAGGATCCGCACTTTCATAGGACCCGCGCTAGTCATCCGTAGTGTTAATACTACTTTTGTTTTCTCGTGGACTATCCGCAGAAATAAGAGAGTGATCTTTCCTTTACATGTTGTTTAAACCCTTGAGGGAAGAAGAGAGTTACATATATAGAAGATAAATATATTATTATGGTCTAGAGCAGGGGTTCTCAACCTGTGGGTCGCAACCCCCTTGGGGTCGATTGACGCTTTGCAAGGGGTCGCCAAAGACCATCGAAAATAAGGATTGTTATTGTCTATTCTTCTATTGCAGTTTGTGTGTGTGTGTGCGGAGCTCGCGGCAGAGTGGGGGATTGTAAAAAGGGGTCGCCGAGCATAAAAGGCTGAGAACCACTGGTCTAGAGGCTAAGTAGGCTTGAACTTGGCTTGGCTTCCTATAAAGGGAGCTTGAAGTTCGACACCCGACTCGAGCAGAGTTGTGTTTACTGAGTGCGTAAAAAGCAGCGCGGAAAAACATTTTCCCAGATATCCCCCCCCCCCAACTGGTCGACAGATGAGATTGGACCAAAGCGCTCTGAGCATGCTATAAGCATGAAAGTAACGCTATATAAAAAGCTATAATTGATTTATTATTATTATTCTTTTGTACGTCTTCACACTGCAGTAGCATACTTCATGCTCTGGTGTTGTTGTTTTTTTTTTTGTGGTCAAGTGCGGAGCTCACGTTAGACGCTCAACCAACTCGATTTTTACAAAAGGAAAATGAACAGAATTTCAACAAAACAATGTATGTTTTCATTAAAGTGCACCTGCCTACTACTTTCATTGTCTCGTTCACCGAAATTTTTGTAGTTCCACAGCTTACTACAAGCCCCTGTTGATCAAAACAAATTCAGTTTTAGTAAAAAAAAAAAAAATAGCACTAGAAAATTGTGATAAGTATCTAATGCCTCGAGTCCTAGATCGTAACAAAACGAAAATAAAAACATTGAAATATTATGTTGAAATCCTGAAGAACTGAACAGAACAACGCACTATTTTTGTTTTTCCTTGGCACAGTCTGCAATAGAGCCCAGCAGCAAAAAGCTGGCTAGTTGACATCCCTGAGTCCTAGATCCGGCACTAGCAAACAGTGATATTTTGTTTTGGCCCGCAATTGCTGATACAGCCCAAGAATTCTAGATGCGATACTAATAAATAATAAATAGGAATTCCAAAGTACAAACAGTAACGTGTGCAACCCCCCCCCCCCCACCCTTCTGTTGCTACTCGGTTGATAGCCCAGTTCTAGTAGGTCTTAATGGAGAACTTACGTTAAAAAAACGTGAACGGATGAAGGTTACTTTTATTTCTAAGCTTGCATCATCTCTGTCTGTCTGTCTGTCTCGTAAAAGTTTAGGAAACGCTATTTCTCCCTATTCTCATTTTAGGGTCAAGTTCAATTTTTTTTCCCAGAATTATTCATTGTTCCTAACAATTAGTTAAATGGTGTTAATTTATTAACTATGTTTAATATTGAAAAAGGGAAGTAAACCTGACAGCATTGAGAGATATGGCTTTAAAATGTGGAGTTCTTGCCAATAGATAAGCTCTGTTTTTTTTAAAGTATTCTCGAGATAATAATACTTATAACTTTGAACATCAGTATAGAATAGTATAGGTGTATACAGAAAAATAGGTGACCAAGAATAACATATAAAAATAATTTAAAAAAAAAAGCTTTATATTAAGTGTAATCGTATCAATTAGTTTGGATCTGTCATGTAATTAAATTTGTAATGTATCTAGAATAACAACAATAACTCTGTGTGACTGCGAATAGTTTTACCAATTGCTATTGTTGAGCGTAGTTTTAAGCTTTTATCTTTCACAATGTGCAATGACCCTAACACTCGTCCGACAAGGGAGGGGGGAGGTGCTATCTCTGTTAATGATACCGTGACCGCTTTAAAAAAAATGTATTTTTTTATATCATAAAAAGGGGAAAGACTTGAAATAGAACTTGAGGGTTAAAGCGTCCTCAAGCCAACACTCTAATCGCTGCGCCAGAGACGTGCTTATGAAAACAGAAGGTTAAATAGTTCGTTTTAAACGACGACCTAATTCTCTACACAATGTATAAAGGGGGACTAATTCAACTTATGACACCGCATCTGTCAAGTAGAAATAAATTCCCTTGTTCGATACCAAACGTAATAATATATTATCAATAGTTAATTAAATTTATTTTTTTCTGTATTGTCAGGTAAGTAGAGTAGAAGGTAAAGTTCCCCTTTCAGACCTTGTGGTCTATAGGACAGATGATGTAAAGGTCATCTGTTTCTGTGGCCCACGGTTAACGAGGGTGTCATATGGCCAGCCCAACGATCAACCGCGTGTGACAAGGTGGTTTAGAAGTTTTCCGTGTTTGCGTGTCTAGGGGTTTTTAGAGTTTGAGAACCCACACTTGAACAAATTTATATACAGGCACAAAGTTCAAATGCAGGCAACAAATACTATATATGTATAGAATTATATACACAAGGTTTATTGTACACGGGGAAGATAAGATATACTGATAATGAATGCACTGGGATGAGATCTAGTTTATTTACATATATAGGTATATCATCATGAAATTTGAGAGCCAAGTGGTTTGGGTGTCATTAGGCTTTCTTCCTTAGCTTATGCGTCCGGTGCTGCCTTAAGGAGACTGGTCTGGCTGGTGTTGACGCTGTCTGTTGGTGGGCTGGCGGACTCCCCAGTTCGGAACCCAAGCGCTTTACCACTTGGCCATTGCGCCTCCTTGTATTGTCAGGTAGAAGGAGTAATTGCGCAAAATTTCAACTTGATCCGAGATTTGGTGTGGGAGAAATAACGTGTACACAAGTTTTACCAGACAGACAGACACAGTGAGAGGATATAATCTTAGAAAAAGAAATTACTTAAAAGAAAGACAACTCACTCGCCTCTAGCTTGTTTTCTTCCATGTCAACTTTCACTACCTTTTTTTTAAAACTCAACCGTCAACCTCGTGGTTACATTAGAATCTATTCCACCTAGACATCCAAACTTTCCTCCGCGTTCTACTCATGATTACACCAGAAACAAGGGCACATACTCAAACAATGACCTCACATAACAAAATACGCACTTAGCCTTTTTTTTTGTGATAGGTCATCAACACACTCAAACCGAGACCATTCCTTTTAGAGAGCGTCACCACGTCACCACTGAACTAAGACGTCGCGACCTGTGGTACCGGCCTGTGACGTGGCAGCACGTTTTATAGTCTAAACTGCCCACAGTTTTTGACGTCGCAGATCAGCGCTCAGGCCTTCTATAGCGATTGGTCTCGCTCAAACACAGCAGCCCAAAGACAGAACGGCGACCCGCCTATTGTTACTTACGTCCAAGTGCTCCGTGATATCGACGAAGAAGAAATAGAATCCAAAGACCTTTCTGTAGACGTGGCTGCTTTTTCCTATCTTTGCAAACTCATAAAGGGTATGACAGCCACATGTCTTGTCAACCATAACGGTTGGCACAGCCTTGTCACAGTAGATATATTCAGACAACGGGATGCTACAAAAGCTCTGCAGATATGAAATAGAATGTTACGCATCCTTAATGTGAAGTCTTCAAAAGGTGGGAGACTCAGGCGCAGATTATGTTTCAAACAACGGTCAATTTTTTAACATGGTTGTTGAGTGGCTAGTATACCATTATTAAATAATTTTACAAAGAAAGTTTGTGTTTGTTACATCAACTCAGATGTGGACCCCCGTAGGGTACAAGTTCTGGCCATCGGTTTGTAAAATAATGCATGTTAAAAACGCAGGTTGCAATATTTGCAAAGAAAGTTTGTGTTCGTTACATAAACTCAAATGTGGACCGTAGAATCCAAATACGGGTCATCTGTTTGGTAAGCAATGCATGTTAAAAACAAAGGTTTCTATATTTGCAAAAAAAAAGTTTTTGTCTGTTACATAAACTCAGGTGCGGACCTGTAGAGTCCAAGTACGGGTCATCTGTTTGGTAAGTTCTTCTTCTTCTTCGTTCTCATTGTTATGTTGGAGTGTTCAGATGAGTAGACCAATACATGAGATGAAATGCGCAGTGGTTTCCAGATCAGGGAGCTCTCCATATAGTTTCCTTTCTAGTGGGGTGATTTGGGGCCAATGTCTTATACGGGCCTCTTGGTATAGAGAGCAGTTTTGGAGGACATGGTCTGTATTCTCTGGTGATTCTCCACATGGGCAGATTTCACTGGTTCCAATTTTGAGCTTCCGGTACATGTGTTGTCGCATTCTGTTGTGTCCGGTCCTGAGTCGAAAGATTAGACGTTGGTCTTGTCGGGATAGCTTATAGTAAGCGTCATCTTTCTTGTGATTTGGATGAGAGCTCGTCCATTTTTGGTAAGTAAAAGTAATGCATGCTAAAAACGCAAGTTTCGATATTTTCAGCAGGGACATAAGAAGCTACGAAGTACAAAATTGAAGAATCCACATCCATATCTCCCTTACAAAATAAACGTTTGCGGAGCCGTAATGTTGCCAACGTAATTCTATTGTTTGCCTGGTTGTTGTTATTATTATTAGTAATACATTGTTAATATTTATAATTATTCCAAGAATCGATTGTTATGCTAATACTGTTCCGAGTGAGCTTAGTTAGCCTAAAGCAGTGATGCCCAAAATACGGCCCGCGAGCCAGATCCGGCCAGTGTCGTGGTTCCATCCGGCCTTCCGAAACGTCGGTGTATAAAATTAAGTGGTTTAAAAGTATATCTTTACCTACGTTAGGGCTCTAATTTATTCTCTAATGGATAGCTACCACAGTCTGTAACATTTGTGCGTTTACTTGCTTTCAGAACATTATAAAAAGTCAACAAGTTTGTTCCTTAAAATGTGGATGTTTAAAAAAACAAAACAACAACAACATATAAACGGCATTCGTGATTTTATCTGCAAATAAAAGATTGTTAAACTACGGGTAATATATCCATGTGTTTCCAACTTTCTAATAGTTTTAGGTTAATAACATTTTCATTTCTGTATCTTTTTGTTGATGTGGCCCGCGACACGAATGCTAGAAATTAAAATGGCTCGCAGGATAAGTAAGGTTGGGGATCACAGGCCTAAAGGATGTGATTAAATGCTCTAGTAATTCTTGGTTATCTACAGACAAATTAATTGCTGAATAAATAATGTTTTATTGTGCTCCTTGGTAGTGCAAAATAACATTCACTCTTTAACATCTTAAGGACTTCTTTATGTAAAAGCATTATACACATGCTATATACATTTTTATATTACAGATAGAAATTAGGGCAATCAGTCAATTAATAGTATATTATACACCCTAAAATACATTGATTAATAAAATATATATCAATCTTTTGAATAATGAAATATATAGTGTATGATGTATAAAAATATAATACTTTTGGCTTCGCGATATAAGAAAAAAAAGATAAAGACACTTTATTATTTAAAATTTGTATAATGTGATAAGTTTGTATTACTTCGTCCGTCATGTTGAAAAATATGTCCCCTTGAGCAGCCAAAGCAGCATCTGCGTCGACTCTGTCAAGGTTAAAAAAAAAAAAACACTGATCAGTAAAAGCTAAACCTAATTCAATAAATAAGAGAAATGCTAACATGCAAAAATAAAAATAAAAAATTCTTTAAAAAAAAAATCTATCTAAAGGGAAAGCACTCCGCTTTTAAAACCAACACTATTAATAATGAAAAAGTTATTTCCCTTATTCGAGATCAAACAAAAAAAAATTTTTACCAATAATCGACTAATTGTGTGGGTTTTTTTTTATTATTGATTCTCAATTCAGTTGTTTATGATTCAGACACAAGGTCTGAAATGGGAACTTTTTTTTTTACTTTATTATCAAAGACTTGTAGCTTGAATTCATACATAGTACTTCTTTCATTTTGATAGCCTTTCGTTACTTTTACGGCCACCAAAATTTTTATCTTCAGATCTTGGACTTTTATCTTCAGATCTTGGACTTTTATCTTCAGATCTTGGACTTTTATCTTCAGATCTTGGACTTTTATCTTCCGATCTTGGACTTTTATCTTCCGATCTTGGACTTTTAGCTTCAGATCTTGGACTTTTATCTTCAGATCTTGGACTTTTATCTTCAGATCTTGGACTTTTATCTTCAGATCTTGGACTTTTATCTTCAGATCTTGGACTTTTATCTTCAGATCTTGGACTTTTATCTTCAGATCTTGGACTTTTATCTTCAGATCTTGGACTGCTCATAAAAAGATTTCTCATCACTGCTCTATACCGAGATTTTGTATCCCTTTCCGTTTCAGAACTTGCGATCTATAGGGCAGATGTTGTTCAGGTCGTCTCTTTCTATGACCAATGGTTAACGAGCAGGGTGTCATGTGGCCAGCGCAAAGACTAATCGCTTTTATTTTTATCCAACTAATGTCAGGTACCCATTTGAGATGGGTGGACTCGAAGGCGCTCTTAAAATCCCGAAATTTAAAATCCCAGTCTTCACCAAGATTCGAATCCAATCGTTTAACCACTCAGCCGCTGCAACCCTATTCCGAAATTACACACGATTTTAAGGCCCAGTTTAACACACGATAAACATAAATACTAAACAATAAGCCAACACGCATACACACACACAAAAACAACAGCTTTAAATTGAGTTATCAAAACAAACTCCCTAACACAATGTTACCCTAAAAGACATTGAACTGTATACGGGCGCCCTTTCAACGGCATGATCGGTTCCAAAAATAGTTTCAAGGTCCCTTCTTGACCATTACCTGATAATGAGAACACAAACAGTATCTAAAACACGTTTCACATGTAGTTGATTCCAAGTTGAATTAAAACTCCGCCTTGTGACGGTCCCAAGCCCGGCTGAGAAAGGAGGAGGGTTGAGCGTAAGGCTAGCTACCCCACCCTGTAGAGAAACCACTAGCTACAGAGACACCGCAAAGCAAATCAACAGAAGTCACGGACCTGGGAAAAGATGGACCTCCAGCTGGAAGGTTTATGGAGCATGTCAGCAGTGGCGTAGTAGGGCACCCGTGGACCCGGGTTCAAGACTTTGTTGATGCCCCCATTCCCTTTATCTCCCCTCCCTACACACACACACACGTACACACACACGTACACACACACACACGTACACACACACACGTACACACACACGTACACACACACGTACACACACACACGTACACACACACACACGCACACACACACACACGTACACACACGTACACACACACGTACACACACACACACGTACACACACACACGTACACACACACGTACACACACACACGTACACACACACACGTACACACACGTACACACACACGTACACACACACACGTACACACACACACGTACACACACACACGTACACACACACACACGCACACACACACACGTACACACACACACGTACACACACACGTACACACACACACGTACACACACACACACGTACACACACACACGTACACACACACACGTACACACACACACACACGTACACACTCACACACACGTACACACACACACGTACACACACACACACACGTACACACACACACACGTACACACACACACGTACACACACACATGTACACACACACACACACACGTACACATACACACTCTCTCTCTCTCTTTCTCTCTCTCTCTCTCTCTCTCTCTCTCTCTTTCTCTCTATCTCTCTCTCTCTAAGCATATTTAGTACGAGACAAAAAATCGAGAAGTCTATATGTATCGCTAAACTGACCAAAGAGACATTCCATTGCTAGTAGTGTAGCTTTTGTGCAAGTCATCAAGTTGCTACGTTTAGTTCAGTAATTGGTCATACAATTTAATGCTAAGAGCTACCCACTATTACAATACGTCTGATGAATGCAGTGTCTAACATCCAAACAGTCCGAGCCGCAGGTACACAGACTCTAGTCTAGCTGAAAATACGAGCTACATTTTTGAAGTCATTATAAAGTTTTATATAACGTTAATTTTTTTTTTTTTTCAACCGGATTTTACAAAACTGCCATTAGTTTCCACTTTGGTGTCATCTCCAAATGCTCATGTGGGCCCCAATCGGTCATGAGTCTAAGTGTAATGAGCCTATTCGCGCCGTGGATGCTACGCCACTGCATGTCGGTGAAAGCCAAAGTCCTCTGGAAGCCGACAGAACCACCACCATCGGTACGAGGAACGTTCCGACCATGTATGAGAAGTAGATATCCTTCAGAGACGTTACAGATGGACGGGACACACCCTTCGAAAGCCTGCGTCCTACATAACAAGGCAAGCCCTAACCTGGAACCCCCAAGGAAAGAGGAAGAGAGAACGGTCCAGGAATACAACATGGCGCCTCGATTTGGAAGCAGATGCCAAGCAGACGGGCTTGACGTGGGGACAGTTGGAAGAACTCGCCCATAACCGAGACACCTGGGTGAAGCTGGTTGTTGGCCTATGCCCCAGAAGGGACCACAGGCAGAGATAAATTAAAAGCTTATGGCACTTAAGCTGTTAGAACTACGAGACATTTCTTTAGCCAGTATACATAATCACTTTGTTCTTTGGATTATTGTAATGTTTAAATTAGAAACTAAATTTGTATACACTTTAGATATAGATCTACTTAATTTATTTTAAGCTACAAGATCTAGATAATTTACGCACGGTGAATGCCAATTGTTATAAATCCATAATTTACATCCATTCCTTATCTAATTCTTAGTCTATTGTAGATACTTTATTTGTTTTTAGATTTTTAGAGTAGATCTATTCTTTATAATATAGATATAGAATATCAAACCATTCTCTCTGTTCTAGCTCTAAACAATAGATCTAAAATCTAGACTAGGCTAATCTGTATTAGTGTATTCTGTTTGATAAAGATCTAGATCTAGGCCCAAAATTTGATTTAGTTAAACCGCTTACCTAAATAAAAAAGTGTTGAAAATATTACTAGAGTGAAATAAATATTCATGTCTGAACGAAGGCAACATACAAAGGCTTCGAATACTCTATACATATAAATTGACAAGCTCGCCGCTTTGGGAAAAAAAAAAGGCACACTTCGCAATAATCCAGACGGACACACAATGACACACACACACTCAAATAGTTGTTTCTTGGTGCGCAAATTTGTGCAGCTATACTCAGGAGCTGGCGACACCAAGGCTACTTGATGCACACAGTGCTACACCCTGGCAGAGCCTGCGACGCTGCTGACCCCATATTGTATTGGCACTTGCCGTACCTTTCGATAACATAGCTTCGTGGAAAGGGCGTAACTGCTGTGTGGGCGACATCGTTTAGACCCTGAGATGAAACATAGTCGCTGTGAAACTGATAGAAGTCATAATAATAAACACTAGCAATATAAAAAAATAAAAAAAAAAAAAAAAATCTTATCAAAAGGGGAAGAACCCCGCCTTTAAAACTAGATCTATATCTATCAATAATGTACAAGTTATTTCCCGTATTCATTATAAAACATAATACACACGCAGAAAATAAACAACTCAGTTACACAAGTAATTGACCGGCGCGTAGCAAACCCACTATTTTGCAGGGCGGCCTAAGGGCAACGCAACCTATGCTACCTCAGTGGGCCCTGCGCTGTCATAGGCCCCCGCTAATCCTAGGTGTAAATTATTAAGTTAAACTATTTTATAACTTATAACAGATTTTCCGCGGCCTCCTGATTTACTAGAAATTACAAATCTTTTGAAAACTCATACAAATCTCCTGAAATATATAAACAAAAATGGTCATTTTGGGGTGTCATATAATATGGAAAACGCCAATCCTAAGCGCGATTAAAAAAGGCATTATGCATTCCCGTAATTGTGGAATCTAGTAAAAATAGGTTCTCGCGCCTCAAACTAATGAAATATTACTTGAAGTCAACAATTCTCGTAGATAGATTGAAGCATTTGGTAATTATTGCTATTGAGCGTGATCTATGTAGGAAACATAATTATTATGATATACTGTATGACTTCGCTACACGCAAGGCTCGTAAAGTAGTTATGAACTTAGTAAAGAATGAATAAAATGCAAAGACGAATTTATCTCCTAATACAAACTATTAACTTTCACGTATTACCCGTATAATAATAGGGTAATCTTTCCATGACTTTATCATAGTGTACCTCATAGTGGGGTCATGAAGAGAATTAAATAGCAGAGAACACCAGAGAAGATTTTAAACAATATTGGATCTAGTCTAGTTCAGAATGGGAAGTGTATTCATTCGTACATGCTCAGGTCATGGCTAAATATTCTAACTGAAAAATTATTATGGGAAAATCCGATTTGAAGTGTTCACTCCGCCATTTTGGTTTTAATTGTCTTAGAAGAAGCTTAGAATATTAGCTTGTCCAATAAATTTATAAACAAAGTCTTAACAGCAATAACAGGTAGGCAATATTAGCTAGTTTTCAATATATTCATTTTAATGTATACAACAATCTGTGATTTATACGTTATTGAGAAAAAGTGCAGGGGCGTGGTGAGCGATACGTTAGCCGGGGCAAGGTATATAATTGGACCCCCCCCCCTGATTTTCAATGAACATCACATAGAAATAGAGGCTGCGTGTGGAGTTCCTTCCCCTGAGGGTGGCGCCAGGGGCATCGTGCCCCCCTTGCCTCCTACCCTCACTACGCCTCTAAGTAATGGAGCTATTCCGGTAATCCTGCAGATCAGCGCCCCGCGTCATTTTCACGACATTCTTTGTTGTCAAGGCTTGATCAGCAACTTAGCTAGATTTTTTTTTTGGCGGGAGGGGGGGGGGCGAGGCGTGTCATTTCGAAAGCTGCCAACTACAAATAAACATTTCTTTTACAAATCTAACTAAATTTTTTTTTTATAAGAAAACGATTTTATTTTATGCAGATCTAAAAAAAACAAACCAATTTGATAAATTATTGTAAATATATAGTTTTGTTTTTGTATTTTTATTTCAAGTGCACATTGTTTAGAGTTTTGATCTAGATCTATGTCAAAAATACATATATTTATAGGCCAATATTTATATATATATATATATATATATATATATATATATATATATATATATATATATATATATATATATATATATATATATATATATATATAATATGCTCTTATGCTGTGATTGTTTTAGATCTATGTCCAGATTTATTAGATACCTCACCAGTATAAATAATTATTATGTCTTATGTTTTTCTTTAGGCTTTGTTACTCATTTTTTCCAGAATTTTTTTTCAGTAATTAAAAAACTTAAAATAGTAAAATACTGTGAGCAAATTACAGCCATTGACAAATATAAGAAATAGAGATGTCAATGCTAGTAGAACTTTACCATGACAAGATTTTAGAAGACTTTAAGGATGGAATGTATGATCGATATGTAGGCCTATGTGTGATATATGTGTGATATATATACATATATATTAACATATATATACATATACACATTTATATATTCAGTTTGTCCTGCCCTGTTTGATGCATTGTAAAACATACACAAAACTATGCATTTTTCAAATAAATTTTTGGTACTTGATTATGGAAATAATAAATATCTTGCCAACATCCCAGCCAGAACAGAGAACAATATTATCTTTTTTTTCCAAAGATTTATTTTAAACATCTCAAATATGTCGCTATTCCATATTTTTTAAATAAGAAACATTCTGTGGTGAAAATGTATATTTTTAGTACGTATATGTATCTTATATATGGTCATGGAGTGCATTTGTGCGAATTATATTCACTAGATTCTAGTGATTTAGCGTAAATCAAGACATTAAATATATCGAGAACATTAAATTGACTAAAATTCAAAGAGTTTTCAGGTAAGGTGAATTTGAATTTGAATACTGAATTTGTACCAAGTAGACAACATAGAAGATATAGTAGTACAAGAAAATGGAATTCAAAAACTATTAGCCAACACCAAACCAAATAAAGCGTCTGGACCTGATGGTATTTCAGCTAGACTACTCAAAGAACTAAGCAATGAGCTAGCCCCAGTGTTCAAAATTAACCAGGGCAGAGTACCAAAGGACTGGAAAGAATCTAATGTCACCCCCCTATTTAAAAAAAGGAGAAAAATCTGACCCAGGAAATTAGAGACCAGTATCACTTACCAGCATCACATGTAAAATCCTAGAACACATAATATGTAGCAACATCATAAACCACTTAGACAAACAAAATGTCCTCACACCATACCAACATGGCTTTAGAAAATATAGATCATGTGAAACACAACTAATAGGACTAATTGATGATTTTTCTAAAGGTTTAGATAATAGTGAACAAATAGATGCTATCTTACTAGATTTTTCTAAGGCTTTTGACAAAGTTCACCAGCATAGTTTGCATCAGTGGATTAAAGATTTTCTGATAGGGAGAGAACAAACTGTAATAATAAATGACTCTAAATCAACACCGATAACAGTAAACTCAGGTGTACCTCAAGGAACAGTCTTGGGTCCACTACTATTTTTTATTTACATAAATGATTTACCAAATCGCATTACTTCAGGAACAAAAGACAGATTATTTACAGACGATTGCATAATATATAGAACAATAAAAACAACACAAGACACAGATATTTTACAAAGAGAATTAGATTAGATCAAATTGGAGCATGTCTTTCCACCCAGAAAAATGTCAGTTGATAAGAGTAACAAAAAAACTAAAACAAATTAATTCCACTTATCTTATTCATGGCAAACCAGTAACACAGACTAAAACCGCAAAATACCTAGGTGTTATAATAAATGAAAAACTGTCATGGAATCCACATATTGATGAAACTATAAAAAAATCCAACAAAGCATTAGGATTTATTAAAAGAAATTTCTATAAATCAAATAAGAACATAAAACTAAAATAGGCCAATAATAGAATATGCATCTTCCGTTTGGGACCCCTCAACTCAAGAAAACATTAAGAAACTGGAACAGACACAAAATAGAGCACTGAGATTCATAACAAATGAATATTCACATTTGACTAGAGTAACACCTATAGTAAAATCACTAAATTTAGAAAGCCTTCAGGACAGAAGACTCAAAAGTAAAGTAGAAATTATACATAAAACACTGAACCATAAACTTCAAATACAAAAACAAAATTTAATAAAATACTCTAAAAGACACAAATATAAAGGCACATTCCTCGTCCCATATGCTAGGACAAATTTGTACAAATACTCCTTCTTCCCTAGTGCTATTAGAGCATGGAATGGGTTGCTTTAGCCAGGAAAACCAGTGACTTGGCAGAATTTAAGTCATTGGTTAATATGCATGACTAAATGCATGACGCGTAGGACGTAATCATCTTCTTTTTTTAAGTAAAGTCTGTATTATATAAGATAAGATAAGGTGCGAATTATCTTCACTACATTTTAGATCTAAAGGTAGACACTGTCACTAGGTAGATCTACGGACTGTCCACTGGTACAAGTAGGCCTAGATTTTAGGTGAGGGCAATTTTTAGGAGGATTTTATGAGACTTTTCATTTTTTAGGAGCACTATGAACCTTGGTGCTGTAAATGCAGTGGCGCATTGGCTATTTGGGCGTTCGGGCTAATGCCCGGTGGGCCGGCACCAAAATGGACCGGTGGGGCCACAGGAAGGAGCAAATGGATGTCATTTATGTATCAAATTGTTAAAATGTTTTATGATATATATGCTCTTATAAAAGGGACGCCCCTAATTGTACAGTGTAATACTAATTTAATGTAGGCTCTAACACATTTTTCAAAATAATGTAATAGCCTTCATGCGTAGACAGTGCTACTAGTATAGGCTAAATCCTTTTAGGACCTACACACTGAGCGATTAAGATAAGGCCTATATTTATTATAAGGAGTCCAATATTTGCACGCGTACAGTTACCGATTCATTATCAAACTTAACCTAATGATTTTGAAGACAGGTAGACCTAGAATTGGAATATCGTTCTTTTATTAGATTAAATTAAATCAAGAACAATTCAACAAAAACAAAATGGAACACTTAAAACACAATGTAAACCATATGCAATGTTCATATTTATTTTACCAAATCTTGGAGCTAGGCAATGTCCCAATTTTTTTAAAGAGTCACGTACTATATTAGATCTAGAAATTTTAAATTGGCACATAACACATGCATAGTTCATATACATGCGTGTTGACAAACACGCACACACACAAATATTCCATATATATGTCATTTTAGTAGCAACGACAATCAACCTACCAACACCCTCAAACCATCCAACCAACCACAACCAACTATCCACATCAAATCAACAACATCCAAACATCAAACAACCAACTATCAAACACCCTAACATAACCATCAAACCAACCAAAACCAACCAGCCACTGACAACCAACCATCCACAGTAAACCAACAATATCCAACCATTAAATAGCCTACGGAACCATCCAATCAACCAACCACAGCAAACCAACAACATCCAACCATCAAACACCCTAACACAACATCAATTAAAATCAACCAACAAACCATCCATACGACCAACAAACCCACAAAAACCAACCAACCACAACCAACCAACATACCTAACAACACCGTCAAACCATCCAACCAACAATTATGAACCAAGTATACACAGCAAAATAACAATATCCAAACTACAAACCTAACAACATCATCAAACCAACCAACCAACCATAAACAACCAACCATTGTCAGCCAGCCATCCACAGCAAACCAACAATATCTTACCAACCAACCTACCAACACCATCATACCAACCACAACTGACCAACCAACACCATCAAACCATCCAACCATTCACTGCTAACCAAACAACCAAAACCATCAAACCATCCAACCAACCATCCACAGCAAACCTACAATATCCAACCAACCAACAAATGTAAGAACACAATCAAACCAACCACAACCAACCACTGTCAACCAACCCCATCAAATCATCAAACCAACAATATCCAACCAATCAACAAACTTACCAATACCATCAAACCAACCACAACCAACCAACCAACACCATCAAACCATCCAACCAACCACAATCAACCAACCACTGCCAACCAACCCCATCAAATCATCCAACCAACAATAAACAACCAACCATCCACAGCAAACCAACAATATTCAACCAACCTACCAACCTCATCAAACCATCTAACTAACCAACAAACTTACTAATACCATTAAACCAACCACAACCAACCAACCAACACCATCAAACCATCTAACCAACCACAACCAACCAACCTACCAATCCCATCAAACCATCCAACCAACCATCTACAGCAAACCAACAATATCCAACTAACCTACCAATTCCATCAAACCAACCACAATCAACCTAGCAACACCATCAAACCATACAACCAACCACTGCCAATCAACCAAAAAACAACAAACCACTAACAACCATTAAACCATCCATCCAACCAACCAAAACCACATAAAATCAACATCCAACCATCAGACACCTTAACACAACTTTCCAGCCAACCATCTATCCATTCAACCACAACCAAAAAAACACTGCCAACCAACAAAAAAATCACAACCAACCATCAATCAAATCAACCAACAAACTATCCATCCAGTCAACCACAATAAACCTACCAACACCATCCAACCACTGCCAACCGAAAAACCACAGCAAAATAACAACATCCAACCATCAAACATCCTAACACAACAATATATCCAACCAACCACAGCAAACCAACAACATCCAACCATCAAACACCCTAACACAACCATGCAACCAATCATCAATCCAGGCAAATAACCAACCACAAACATCCATCCACCCATCATCAAAATTTACCTTAGTTTCTATAATTGATTACTTTATTTATCTTTAGTACACTTGCAACAGCCTTTAGTAAACAAAATGTGAAAAAAGAAAAGATCCTTAAAATATTACCAGTTGGCAACACCACTGTACATTACCAACAAACAAAATGGCGGCTTGCAGATCATATTAAAAGTCGCTAACGTACATTATTCATGTCATTAAAAATGTAAAGTTTTTTTTTTTTTAATACAAATTTATTTAAAACACTAATTACATGTATTAAATGAATTAAATTTTATCCTGGCTAATTATCGGCATTTTATGAACGCGGGACGCTGATATACAGGATTACCAGAATTCTCAAAAGTAAAGTAGCAATTATACATAAAACACTGAACCATAATCTTCAAATACAAAAACAAAATTTAATAAAATACTCTGAAAGACACAAAGATAAAGGCACATTCCTCGTTCCATATGCTAGGACAAATTTGTACAAATGCTCTTTCTTCCCTAGCGCTATAAGAGCATGGAATGGGTTGCCTGAGCTAGCCAGGAAAACAAGTGACTAGGTCATTGGTTAATATGCATGACTAAATCCATGACGCATAGGACGTAATTATCTTCTTTTTTGAAGTAACGTCTGTATTATATAAGATAAGATATACGATTTTGAATTCAATAAAAGGTAACTTTTGTATCGGCCTCCAAAGTCGAGTCTGTAGTTTAAACATGGAAGCAAATCTATCAATAGCAAGTATTTTGTTGTTTTAGTCTGGTGTACACGGAAGTTTGGATGTGTAATATATTTTAATCAATTATAGGATCATTTTTGTGGATTTTTTAATACGTCCGATCAAATTTCCAATTCTTTTGTAGCACAGAGTAATGTGAAGTACTTATGTGGCAGAAGTGATCAAATGCCGACCTTGACATTTTGTCTTTTTATTTCAAAATTGCACTTGATCTTCCATAAAAAAAATTTTCCTTTTCTCTTTGACATTTAAGTAATCAAGTGGAAACAAAGAGAAGATTCATTTTTATTGGGAAATCCACAAATGTTATATATATTATTTTAAATAGATATATCCCTTCCCCCCCCCCCCGACACATTTCTTTATTTTTAAACTAATATTATCGTTCATGAAATGATTGCTTATTGTCGATGTTGTGTGACTTAGACTAGGGTAGCATTTGTATTATTGTACATACGTTAACTTTTTATTAATGCAATCATCTACAACAAATAACATTATACGGTTTAAAATAGCATACTGTAGCCCACTGACGTGTCTAGATTTTAGTTACAAAGATATTACTTGGCATGTATATGTGTCATATAGATTTACCTTTTGGCTCTGCCTACCTGTCATTGGAATGATAGTTTGGACTCCTGGCTGACAATGTGATAGATCAATGTGTTACGACGTTTAGTTATTGATGATATTTGAATTGAGGAGCTATGTCTCTCTACAGTACAAGAACTGTAACTCGAGCTGGGAAGAACACGGTCAAGCCGTCAACGTTTGGCTGTCTTCAGTTTGGCTGTCTTTAAGTTTGGCTTTTTAAGTTTGGCTGTCTTCAGTTGGGCTGTCTTAAGTTTGGGTGTCTTAATTTTGGCTGTCTTTAAGTTTGGCTGTCTTAAGTTTGGCTCACAATCAAAATCCAAAGGATGCATATTTATGGAGGCGAAAAGACAAGTTACACACTAATAATAACCTACAATAGTGTATACGTATTAGAGACTAATACTACTTACAAATACACAATCTTGCTAGAAAGTAATATAACATTCAAATACACATTATTTTTAGAAATACACCTAACCTTCAAATATAATCTTGTTAGGACCTAAAATAAAATTATTACAAAATAACAAAGCGTTGAACATGTGGACTAGTCACGAGTCACTTTTATCTATTCATTTTTTGTTTAAATAATAAGTTGATCATGCCCCATTTTTTTGGAACTGTTTATTTGGCAATAGTTTTATTTCCCCGCTTCCATTGATGAAACCATAGACATTAAACACAAATACTTGAACATCCTAGAGGGCAGACAACTCTGCGGACCTGGTTCTTACCTAACGCCCCTACACAGACCAGGGAGTCAATTGTATGTAGCTGTAGGTTTGATAATGTCTTCATATAGAACTTTGACAGCTTAACAACAAAAAAAGGGGGGAGGACATCTGACAATAGAAGAACAGCTACTTCCTCTTTTCTTTGACCCCTCCCGTACACTCCACCACAATAACAAAAAAATGGGGTGGGGGTGGCATTTCACAGCCCCGAGTGCTTGACCTTTCTTTAGGAGACAGTTTTCCTGGTTAGAATCTCATTTGTTGGGGGAAACGATTTGTTTCGTTCCGGACACTTGAACTGTTCTTCCAGAGGCATTTTAACTGCACTCATTTGATGTCTGCCCCATTCTTTCTCAGTGTCCACATTCTTATGTCACACATTCTGGAGATACTCGATCTGATCGAATTAGGCTAGATAAAGTTTCAGTTTATGGTCTATTGCTTTCTGTCAGTAATTTAATGTAGAATTTATCAACTAAGGAAAGGGGGGGGGGGAGTCTTAGGACGAAGACATGGTGTATTTGGTTTTTTATTTTTTTTTAAATTTGATTTGATTTCTTTGGACTGCAAGACCATGGAAAACATGGCCTCGTTACGACAATTTTATCGAGAGAATTGTAATTCTTTTTTTTTCCTCATGCACTACATATACTATACCCTTTTGATATATTGGTCAGGTATTTTTTTCCTTCACTTTGTTAACGTCGTAGTCACAGACCTATATATATTATACATAGACTTGGAAACGGAAACAAATTATATATATATATATATATTGTTATTTACGTAATTCTTTTTCAAGCTGTATTGGAAGTCGCCCCGATTCTAGGGAAACCTGTTTTAGAAAAATAATGATCTTTAGTTTTCAAAGATTAGAAATGATGCAATACATTTTGCGAATTTTAAATAGAATGGGCTATTAATCACAGAACTATATATTGTAACGGATGCATGTGTAAATCAGATGTACTTGAAGTATTTCTAAAGATACTTGATTATACTTAGTGCGTGAGTACCTTGTTTGGTGTATTATTATTACGAGCTCGACACACGAGCATCGCGTCACATATAAACAGGTACCAACAGGAACGAAGACTAAATGACCAAGTTGACTCCAGATGAAACTCGAATAACTTTTAATACAGAATGGGCCACAGTCTAGTCTGTCACTAATAACGAGGTTTACCCCTCAAGAGTCTAGCAGTAACTGATTTCTAATGGTCTATTTCTAATCTCTAACCCCAAAGTCCATGTCGTCACTATAAAATCTACGTTCACTGCCGGTCTAACAAAGTGCGCAACTAAACTAACTAAACTAGCTATCTAACAATATTTACGCTAATCTATGATATAAAGCTATTTCCTGTTAGTTATATCTCGAAAGGCATAGATCGAAATAATTAAAGGCTGTTGATTTTAAGCTTTTTTTTTTATTTTAGATTGTGCATTTAATAGATTGTGCATTTAATAGATTGATTACATAGATCTTTCTATACTAAAAATTGCAAAATAATAATTATGAGATAAGAGTGCTCTTATTTTCTATGTTCAATTACTCGGACTACTAGTACTATATCTAAACAATTAATTTTATTTAACATGGTTAGGGTTGAAAAAACAACTTTAGTTCTTATAACTACTTTACAAAAACAACGCCTTATTACAGCTTACTTTGAAGTTTTTCGCGACATTTTGGTGTAGTGTTAGAGATGTCCATGTCCAGTCTAGGTATAATATTTATGCTGGTCATTTGCAATCACCTAATTGGAACGTGTAGGCGACATCTATTGCAAAAGCGGATAGTTGTGTTAGTCTAATAAGCCATAAAGAAGAATTAATTCGATGCACAAAAGACCACTCCATCAGATCGTAAACTTTTTTAAAAATAGAGTGTCCGTATACGAAGGTTGCAGGTTTGGTACCTGCAAATGGACAAGTTTAAAGACGTATACTTTTTGTATATGCAGACGACATAAATGCCTGAGTCCTGGATTTGATTGTGTTATGTCTTAAGGAACTCTCTGTTTGAATGTAAAGAAGTAAACAGACTTGTAACAAGACAACGTGCATACTTTACTACCCACCGCTTAGGGTTAATCTCCTCCACAAGGGGTGTGTTACACACACTGGCCAGCTTCCATGTCTGGCACTAATAACGAGAGGGTGTGTTACACACACTGGCCAGCTTCCATGTCTGGCACTAATAACGAGAGGGTGTGTTACACACACTGTCCAGCTTCCAAGTCTTGCACTAATAACTCTGCCCACTGATCGGAATCAATATAAAAGGAAGTTCTATTGTATTGGCTTACACGGTGAATATGATTGTATGAACTAAGAGGTCACGTAATCAAGGTCTTTCACAGAACTCCGAGCTTACATCAATCATACAATACCTGCATAGAAAATAAACTAATATCATTTTGTACCAGTGTTTACTTTATAAACATAAACATACACACACACACACACACATATATATATATATATATATATATATATATATATATATAATATATATATATATATATATATATATATATATATAAAATTTGAGAGACTGAGGAGAGCGAACATAACTTTTTTTCACACTTTCAAAACACGTAACACACATCATCCAAGATCAATACATCACATATATATATATATATATATATATATATATATATATATATATATATATATATATATATATATATATATATATATATATATATATATATATATATATATATACACACACAAATAACAAAATATATGTCCGTCAACGTATACAGATGACAAGGTAATGCACATCCATAGATCTCTACACCACACACAAACATTTGCCACACAGATCTCTACACCACACACAAACGTTTGCCACACATATCTCTACACCACACACAAACATTTGCCACACAGATCTTTACACCACACTCAAATATTTGCCACACAAATCTCTACACCCACACACAAACAACTGCCACACATATCTCTACACCCACACGCAAACATTTGCCACACAGATCTCTACACCACACAAAAACATTTGCCACACATATCTCTACACCACACACAAACATTTGCCACACAGATCTCTACACCACACACAAACATTTGCCACACATATCTCTACACCACACACAAACATTTGCCACACATATCTCTACACCACACACAAATATTTGCCACACAAATCTCTACACCCATACACAAACAACTGCCACACATATCTCTACACCTACACGCAAACATTTGCCACACAGATCTCTACACCACACAAAAACATTTGCAACACAGATCTCTACACCACACACAAACATTTGCCACACAGATCTCTACACCACACACAAACATTTGCCACACAAATCTCTACACCCACACACAAACAACTGCCACACATATCTCTACACCCACACGCAAACATTTGCCACACAGATCTCTACACCACACACAAACTTTTGCCACACAGATCTCTACACCACACACACATTTTTCCCACACAGATCTCTACACCTCACACAAGCATTTGCCACACAGATCTCTACACCCATATACAAACATTTGCCACACAGATCTCTACACCGCACACAAACATTTGCCACACAGATCTCTACACCACACACACATTTTTGCCACACAGATCTCTACACCACACACAAACATTTGCCACACAGATTCCTACACCCGCACACCTCTAACTAAATCGCTCCCAAGTTTGAACTCTTTCCCCCCTCCCCGTACAAACTGTTTCTCTGTTCAACAGCAGCGTTAATTATGGGCCTAAGGGCAGCATTGGAGCAACTGGGTTCTCTGTTGTACGCCCCTCGGGCCAGTTCGTCAGGCCGGAATAATAACTGTCATTATCGGGAGAAAAATGATTTGCTTTGTACGGCCTCGTTCTGGAAAAAAAACATCAACGACTCAAAAGTCGTTACAATGTCTTTGTGTTTCAAATTGTTGGTTGAAATAAAAAATAATAATGCGGTGAAGTCTCCACGTCAGGTTGGTACAGGTTAAATAGGATAGAATGATCTGACTAGTAGTAGAAGTAACCAACTGGCGTGTTGATTGGATTCTGTGATGTGTGCAAGTTCTTGTTTCAAAATGTAATGTTGATTCACAGGGGCAGACTATCACATTATAATATTCACTCTATCCACTCGTGTTCCCTTTTCTTGTCTCCAGTGTGTACTTGAGTTAGTTGGAACACTTTAGAGATACATACAGACTGTTACATTTACATTGTAGAATATATTTATTTTTGTCTCTTCATTAGTTATCTTGTGTCATTGGGTTCAAGACTCTATCGATTGTACACACTGTTACTAAATAATGATGTACACTTAATTGTACACACTGTTACTAAATAATGATGTACACTTAATTGTACACACTGTTACTAAATAATGATGTACACTTAATTGTACACACTGTTACTAAATAATGATGTACACTTAATTGTACACACTGTTACTAAATAATGATGTACACTTAATTGTACACACTGTTACTAAATAATGATGTACACTTAATTGTACACACTGTTACTAAATAATGATGTACACTTAATTGTACACACTGTTACTAAATAATGATGTACACTTTAATTGAACACACTGTTACTAAATAATGATGTACACTTAATTGTACACACTGTTACTAAATAATGATGTACACTTAATTGTACACACTGTTACTAAATAATGATGTACACTTAATTGTACACACTGTTACTAAATAATGATGTACACTTAATTGTACACACTGTTACTAAATAATGATGTGCACTTAATTGTACACACTGTTACTAAATAATGATGTACACTTAATTGTACACACTGTTACTAAATAATGATGTACACTTAATTGTACACACTGTTACTAAATAATGATGTGCACTTTATTGTACACACTGTTACTAAATAATGATGTACACTTAATTGTACACACTGTTACTAAATAATGATGTACACTTAATTGTACACACTGTTACTAAATAATGATGTGCACTTAATTGTACACACTGTTACTAAATAATGATGTACACTTAATTGTACACACTGTTACTAAATAATGATGTACACTTAATTGTACACACTGTTACTAAATAATGATGTACACATTAGTCGTGTAATTGCTATCCTCCATTGATGTAGTTGCTAAACAGAATATAAGACAAGGCTTTTGGTCAATACCAATGGCCAATGTTATATCAACTCTCAAAGGTATTGGATTTGTATCACTGGAAATGTATATGGCTCTTGTTCCATGTATTACCTTTATAGAAAAAACAATTCACTTCAATGTGGCGAGTGAGTCAACACGTCTTTTAGCGACACTTTCTGTAGATCAGTGTGCCAATATTTGAATTGTATTTACTGACACCACAGACAGTGCCATGGCACTAGCGTTTCCTGCCACGTCACCTAAGTTATTGACGTTTTGTAACCTGGTGTGTGACAGCAAGAGACATAAACAGAACACCGATGCGAAACACAAGAGCAGCAGTACTCATTATGACATTTCATTTCAAGACATTTTACACAAGTTATATCTAGATAACTGATATGTTCATATCTTTAGTTGTCTGTCAGACATTGCAAGTTCACATCTTTAATTGACTGTCAGACATTGCAAATTCATATCTTTAGTTGACTGTCAGACATTGCAAGTTCATATCTTTAGTTGACTGTCAGACATTGCAAATTCATATCTTTAGTTGACTGTCAGACGTTGCTTCTCTCATCTCTGCTACACTCAAACCATTTCAAAATGTGTATCCCATTTTTTTAGTAACATATTTCAACGAAGCTCAGTTTGAAAACATGTCTATTTGAAAGCCTTCGGATCTGCCGCTTGAGGGTAAATGTATACAACACACAGTCATTTGTTCATGTGACATAATGTCATTGGGGACAGGAGATTTCAAAGCGAGACAAATGTCTACACTTTGTCTTGACTTCACCAGCTAGTTGAAAACTTTCCACATTCAGTTACCTTGTGTTTTCACTGGCCAGTCAGTGCGGCTAATCGCATTGGTTGATAGCCAAGTCCACGTAGAAATATTTTTACTGCGGTCTCAAACATATTTTCCCAACCCCTGCTGAGTAACTCTCCTTCCATTTAAGTACGAGCTAGAGGTTGTCCCCCTTTGTTGACACGACCATTAGGGTGGTGTGAAAAAATGAAGTTTAGAATTTCTGAATGTAATAGTGCTAAAAAGTTGTCTTAAGTGTTAGTTAACAACTCTGCAAAATTTCAGAATTTTTTACTTATTTTTAGTGGTGCCCCAAGCATGTTGAAAATTTGGACTTCCGTTATAAGCAAAACGGTATTTACAATATTTGTTTACCCTTTATTTTCAAGTGTGTTTATTACTTTGACGAATAAACGTACATTATATTTCCTACACAGAGTATGTATCTGTTTATTTTTTAGTATCTACTGCTTAAATCAGCATATTTTAGTAACTTAGCTCCCGGTGGAGTTCAATATCTGCCGTTCGCATTTAATCTAGTCCAGATATTATGGCGTAGTTGTTGTACATTATACTGGTACTGGAAATATTATCGCTTTGTGAGTATACATAATTGAAGAATATGCCAAATATGTTAAACATTTTTGTATGGCTCACTCATTTTATATGGTTATATAAAATCCTTCCTTAATGCTTTTTCAGATAATCACCGGGATAAAGATGTCATCTAATGTTGACACCAGAGCTGCCAATAAATGCCCTGTTTTTGGTCATTCCTGTGAATTGGTTACAAATGTTTTGCCAACCTATATGGACATGATGAAGTATTACAGTCACATCAGACAAAAATTAAGTTCTGATCAAGCCAAAGAGCCCACAGTGAGTGAAATAGCTGAAATCGTTGCAACAGACATTGAAGCTGTATGGCATAAAGCTTCCATTCCGGTTGTTTCACACACTAGAATTATCAAACTGATTAGAAATTCACATGATGAACTCAGAAAACTCATGAAGCCATTTAAAGGAAGGAAAGCAGATAACAAGTATTTGCTGAAGTTGCAAGAATATGCTGACAAAAGTAGACAGAAACACTTTGACATTGCAATTTGCAAATGTGTTCCTGGAAACTGTGGTTGTGCAAAGCAAAACAAAGTGCCACCTCAGGAACAACACTTTTTGCAGGACCAGAGAACATTGAGGATCATGTTTATTGGTAGTGTTGATCGAGTTTCCTCAGCTAAACTAAAAAAGCACTATGATCGCAAGTTGAAGGAGGACTCAAGAGCCAAAAAAGCACTCAAACTCGATTTGATTGGCCAATGCCCTGGAGTTACAGATTTGAACAATGATGATTCATCAGATGCCGAAATTGGCCTCGATGAAGATTTATCTCAGACTGAAGCCGAAAGCAATACCATGATTACAGATACTGAGACACCTACTTTATCCAAACCGAGCTCTAGCCAGATGAGAAGAAAACTACCAAAGTTAGCAAAAATATGTGATCGATTTGCAGTATCAGACAGGGTTGGTGCAGCAGTTGCGATAGCAGTACTAGAAGACTTTGGTATAGTTTCACAAAATGAGGCTGCCAATGTAATTGATCGCGATAAACTGAGACGAGAGCGAAAGATGGCCAGAAATCATTTAGTAGACTCCACTGATGCAATTCAAACTCTCTATTTTGACGGCAGCAAGGATAAAACAATTAAACTAGAGAAGAAAGGAAGCCGTTGGTATCGAAATGTAGTAACTGAGGAACACATCACAATATGTCTGAAATAACTAGCAGAATACATGACCAAAACAACATTATGTTGCCAATTATCCAGGTACCCTGTCACACTCAAGCCGTAGAAAGACATGTGAAACTCGTTACAGAAACATCACAGTCGGTATGCGGAGAAAGGGCCCGAAATGGCTTCATAAAGAACAGGATTTTGTCCAGGCAGCAAATGACAGCATTCAACCAGAAGACTGATTATCGTTTTGATTAAATTAGCAGAAGTTATTAATTGGACAAAATGGATGTTTGGGCATTACAGTTTGTTGTTAGCCGATTTTCAGTATATTATTCGAGACTTAACATATTTCATCAATATTTCATGTCATTGGGGAGTTGAAAAAATAATAATTTAGAGGTAAAACTTTGGCTACAAAATCACCTTCTATAGTGACAACTTTTCCAAACTATTACAAATTGAAATTCAACAAAATTTTTTTTTACCTCTACGTTCACACCACCCTAACGATCATGTCTGCTTCAATGCTGTCTCCATTAGGACCCCCTCCCCCTTCTCTCTCTCTTTTACCTGGTCCAGAGGTTTATTCCCTGTTTCTAGTGTACTTTGTCTCAGCGACGTGGGCCTACATCTACACTGGGGGCACGTAGGATTGTGACATGTTAGTTACACTTTTTTACTTTGCCGTTGAAGAGCTCAGTGCTGCCCAGACCACCCGAACTAATAATAATAATAATAATAATAATTTTATTTATAAAGCGCTGTTAACAAACAAAATGTAGGCTCAAGGCGCTGTAACAACATTACAAACACAAACACGAGAGCTAAAATGACAGTTAATCTAAAAAAGTTTTAAACAGATAGGTCTTAATGTTCTTCTTAAAAGTGGTGTAGCATGTTGTCTGTCTGAGATCAATGGGGAGTGAGTTCCAAACCTTTGGTCCGTGAACTGAAAAAGCCCGCAGACCGTAGCTTTTGAGGGAGAAACGTGGCACTACTAAAAGCGTTGAGTCCATTGAGCGCAGGGCTATCTGGGGGACATATGGAGTAATCAGTTCGCTAAGGTACAAGGGCATCTCGTTGTTATATATACACTGATGACAAAGTGTGGCGACCTTGTAATCGATTCTCTAATCGATTCAACTAGCACGTCTTGTTGATAAACCGTGGTCACGTGAGCTGTCGGTAGACACGTCTCCAAAAGATTCACCAATCTATACACCAAACATACAAAAGGACTACATCGGTTGCTACCTTCCTTTCCAGTCTAGACTATTTTCCCATGACGCGTAGGACATAAGCATCTTCTTTTTTTTGAAGTAACGTCTGTATTATATACGATAAGATTACTTGATCTAGATCCCAATTGATAATTCACACCAGTGAATGCTAGGTCCATACATAGTCTCTGGAGACATACCCTAGCTATCATTAATGTTTCTGTTGATTATAAACAATTATTAATCAATTCATTGTTTGTAATAGAATAGGTAAACTACCATATTTCACCTATTATATCCACAGGTAACATCCATGTGTACATGTCACAGTGATAACTCAATCTTCAGAATCTAGATAGCTGCATTACCACAGCCTATGTTTCAGTCTAGAAAGTAGGATTACTTCCCTTGTTGACTTCAATAACTATATGGTATGTTCATTAATTTTGTTGTTTTTGTAGTTGCTTTTTTAAATTGGAGGTAATGATATTTCTACAAAGAGTTTTAAAACTTCTATTGAATGTGGACTTTCTTTTCAGAATGAAATAAGTTAATAAAATATCTTAGAAGAAGGAGCTAATAAAATATCTTAGAAGAAGGAGCTAATAAAATATCTTAGAAGAAGGAGCTAATAAGATATCTTAGAAGAAGGAGCTTGCTAAATGACTCTGTATATGCTGTGTGTAATCTTTAGTTTCCAAACAATTCTATATCAGTAAATTTGGAGGATATGCTTTTATTTTTTAGTTTATATTAACTTCATAAGTTCTATTACTAACTAAAATATTTCTGGTATTCCAGACATTGGACTGTTATTTCTACCACTTCCCGTTCTCAGACCAAGTTGAAATTTTTTAATTTTTTTTTTATTTCTGAAATTCTCAATGAGAGCACATGTGTTTGAGAATTAAGTCATTAGCTAAAAACTAACTAGACTAAAACTCTTGTTTCAATTCAGTTACACAAATAAAAAAAAATACCTTTTGAAAAGGCATCATGGAAACATTCTCCCAAATAACTCTCCTCCCCGCAACTGGTCCACAAAAACTATTGGACCATAGCACTGACCTTAGCTTTGTTTTTAAAGAAGCATTTTTTTATATTTTAGTTGTTTAAATGTCTTACACTGATTGAATTATATTTTCTCAAGTGTATTGGAAATTTTATAATGCTATGCAAAGAGACTTCTTTCAATCTCACCAGGAACTAATGCATTCTGTAACGTTCATGGCACTTAGTTTTTCACCTTATAGCATTTTGTTTGTATTAATATTGTTTATAAGCTGTCTGAATCTAAATTCTTTTCTTCTACATCAGATACGCTGTGACTGCTGATTTATTCTAGACATACAGGATGAGACGGCAAGGTAGAGTGACCATAATTTCAAATTTGCTCAGAATTTTAATGGTTCTTGCAGGGGTGAGGGCTCAGGCCATTACATCCGACTCATCTCAAGGTGTTTGTACAGTCAAAGGTCGAGTGTTTACACAAAGAAAGTGAGTCACTGCTCATTTTGTTTTTTTCTTAACACTTTGTTTCTATTTGTATATTTGCAATGTCTCTATTCAAGTCACTACTTCATGTACATGGATTTCTTGAATAGCGCAATGATTTTTCTAGAAATTTGACAGCTCATGTGTATTGTTGAGAAAATAATTACTAGCTCATTGGCCACACTGGGAAAAATCTAGTTTGACCGTTATATTTTTTCTAAGTATATAAAGAAATTAATTTAAATTTGGCAAGGGAACTAGAACAAACTATACATCCTTGGGTATTTCCTCATGTAGGTGCTATTCATTAAAGAGGTGTCTGATTTCAGCTGTTCATTTGATTTTGTTACTTTAAATTAAATTAGTTTCAATACTAGAACATATTTGTAACAATTATTTTTACTTTCTAGACAAATGTTAATCATTTTATATACAAATATACATTTCATTCTGTTATTAGTTACTATAATTGATTGGACAGGTTTTAAATATACAATTGATTGCCTTCAGTTTTTTAAAGTCATCTATTGAATCAGCCAGCTTAGGTCTTAATTATTCTTATTATTATTATTCATGTTTCGTTTAACAACTTTAAAAACTCATCTACATGAACAATAAAATTTCGTTATGTTAAACAATACATTTGAAGTACGATTATACCATTTTTATATTCCTAAATTCTGGCATGGCTTAATTTGCTTCTGATTATATTTCTTAATTACAAGCAAGTTTAAATAGTGTCTGAGAAAAAAAACAACACAGGACTAGTTTTGTGTCTACATCCATTACAAAAGTAGATCTATGTTTTCTTTGTTTCCAGTTGGTATGGATTCCTTTTTCACAAAGCCTTCCATAGAGACTATGCCAAGATTCAATACCAGATTACCTATCCTGTGAAAGAGTGCTGTGCCAACTTGTTAATCTATTATGATGATCTGGTGAAACAGCTGCGCTCATCTATGACTTGTGAAGAGAGAGTCGCGGTTCTACCAGCAGACAACAATCAGGTAAGAGTGGCTACTGCAGTCTGACTTGTTTAATAATTGCTTTATTTAAATTAATCAGCTCATCAATAAAAAGCAATGAGCAGGTTTTGGTATTGGGGTATGTCAACTTGTTAGATATGATGTAAAATGCTATTCCACTTATTTGCTAGTAGTTGTACCTTAAAGGAAACTCTGATGGTTTTGACAATTTTTTATATGTGTTTTTATTTATTGAAAATGAATATATTAATCTTTATTTTATTTTCAATAATAACTTACTAATTGATGTTTTTCTGATGTAATTTTTCTTATCATCAAAAATGGTCAGATTTTAACAGGGTTTCTTTGTGACATACACAAAACTATTAATTTAATCTATTGACTTACTGTATAATCTAAAGCCTTATAGTAAAGTTTACAATGTCCAAAAAGAAATACATCTTGGTGTACGCAGTTAGGTCTAGATCTTGTAAGCAAAGAAAAAAAAATATATGTTACGAGAAAATCTACAGTGTGTATTTTCTTGCCTGACCATTACACAACAAACACTATCCCTTGGACGTGACCAAATATGCATAACCTAGGCTAGCCTTACAATGACCAGTTTGTTAGAATCAGTCAGCGTCCAGAGACATGACGTTAAAATTCGCTCCTCTTTCCTTAGCACTTTTGGAGCTCAAAAGTGACCTACTTCTTTTCTGCCATTGTGTCTGCCTCCTCTTTTCCTCAGTCTGCCTTCATTAATCATCACTCTGTCTCCTTATCTCTCAAATATCACTACGTCCTAGACCAGTCCGTTTGCCGTGGACTGCGACGGGTAAGGGGGGATAAAGAGATCCTGGTGTTTGAGTGGTGGCTATCTGAGGTTAAAAAAACCACAACACAATACTTTGACTCCAAGTTCCACTAGACCTGAGGCCCAGATGGCCCGCTCTGGGTCAACCGGCTGGTCATGCCGAGCATGTCGAAGACCTATGCTGGAGGGCGGTGGCTGGAGGGCCAAACAGGGAGCTGCTGTATCGGACACATGTCCGATGCAGCAGCTGACTGAGTATAGCACCTGTGAAGCCCTGGCGGGCTCATTCTGGACTTCCGAATGGCCTGTCCCCTTGTTGGACTCGGTGGCGGGTGGGGAGCACAGGTGCTGAACTAACAAGAATATATATGGACAACCCCCCCCCCAATAAACTACTTGCCCCAGATTTAAGTCTGGGCAAGAGACGCCGTATTGAGGCAAAAAAAGTAGGAGGCCACAAAAAGCTGTACTACCTGGCCATCATTTTTGGTGCACAGAGGAGGGTAAAGCCTGACCAAGCTGAGCTCTTCCTTATCTATAAGGGACTCAAGTCAGTAGTGGGAGAGCCCAAGAGTGTGTCTAAGCTACACAAATCAATGGAACTTCTTGTAGAAGTAGATGGCAAGACACACTCTGATGGACTTTTAAGATGCAGAAGACTCTGTGATCTCCAAGTGAAAGTCATGCCACACAAGAGTCTGAACACCAGCAGAGGTGTAATCAGCTCTAGATACCTACTGGAATGTTCCGAGAAGGAAATGGTGGGGGGATTGAAGGAGTCACCCATGCCAGCGCATTACCAGGCGCAGGGATGATGAGGAGGTCAAAACCGCCACTATTATCCTCGCATTCGGAACTAGGACACCGCCAGATTATGTGAAGGCAGGGTACCTACGAGTTCCAGTGAGGAACTACATACCTAACCCCATGAGGTGCTTTAAGTGCCAGGGTTTTGGACATGGCGCGGCAGTCTGCAAGAGAAACGCTGTGTGTGCCAGATGTGCTGGAGGGGTCATGAGGACAAGGGCTGCACAGCTCAGTTAAAATGCCCAAACTGTAACGCTGGCCACTCAGCCTACTCCAAGGACTGCCCTGTGTGGAAACAGGAGGTTGCTGTGCAGGAGTACAAGGCAAGAAATGGATGTACCTTCAGCCAAGCGAAATCGGCTGTATTAGCCCTACCCAAGGGCCAATTCGGCTTGACAAAGACCTACGCCCAGGCTGTTACTAAGATAGGAAGATCCATAACCACACAGACGGACACATTGACCCCATCACCCCCTCCTCCTCATCCAACCCAGAAGAAAACACCGCCAAAGAACACACCTCTGAAGTAACAAGAAAGCCCTGTTGTCATGCTAAAGAACAGTTTCTCTGTGCTTGCTGATGAGAGCATGGAGACTGAGCAGCATGTCAAAACTAACACTCCGGGAGAACCCGGAGACATCATGTCTGACACAGGTTCTCCTCAGAGAACCCAGCCAGACACCCTAACCTCTACCGAATTAGAGGTTGACCAACTCCCTAAGGGAAGAAACCCCTTTTGGGGGCCTCCCATGGCCAAATAGCTCCAAGTAGGTCATTTAGAATAAGCCATGGATTCCAGAATTGTACAGTGGAATTGTAGAGGCCTCAAGGCCAATTATGAGGAAATGCAGCTTCTGATGGACTCTGAGACTCCTGTAGCTGTCTGCCTACAGGAAACATTTCTGAAAGATAGCATCAGTTTCCGAAGCTACAGTGCTTACAGCAAGAATGTTGAGAATGCAGAGAGAGCATCGGGTGGAGTCTGTATCCTTGTGAAGGACAGCATCCCCATGAAAGGGTAGAACTACAGACCACACTACAGGCCGTAGCAGCTAGGATAACCCTTCACCCTTCACTTGCTGCAGCCTGTATCTACCACCAGGCGCTCCATTAAACCCAACAGACATGGAAGACCTATTGAAACAACTCCCCCGGCCTTATATAATCCTTGGGGATTTCAATGCCCATAACACCATGTGGGGATCCCACAATACCGACACAGGAGGCCGTATGCTGGAGGATATCTTCCTCCAACATGATTTATGCATACTTAATGATGCATCACTGACCTACTTGCACCCAGGAACTGGATCTCTCACATGCATTAACCTCACCGTAAGCGTCCCTGGACTTCTGGACGACTTTAAATGGTCAGTTAGTAATGATCTACGGGGAAGTGATCACTTCCCAATCATCATTACTAACAATCTTCCCTCATTGGGACGACCTCAGCGGTGGAAACTGAATAAGGTCGATTGGGAACAATTCCAAAAAAAGATGCTCCGAGGATATCACAGAAAATATTCTCGATGAACAGAACCCAGCTGATACCTTTGCTAGCAAGCTACTTAGTATAGCCAGGAAAGTTGTCCCCCTAACCTTCGCAAATCCAAAACGGCCTAGCAAACCATGGTTTGATACAGCTTGCAAAAGTGCTATTGGCGATAGGAAAAAACGACTGGCTGCATTTATAAAGAATCCTTCGAATGAAAACCTATAGCTATTCAGGATAGCTAGAGCAAAGGCTAGACAAACCATACGGTCAGCCAAAAGAAATTCCTGGAGAAGTTTTGTCGGCAGTCTGGATGCAAAAACTTCTGCTAGAGCGGTCTGGAAGGCATTTAGGCGAATCAAAGGAAAAGAATCAAATGCAAAGGGCATTTGAAAAACCATGGACGAACTGTCACGTCCCCCAGAGAAGTAGCTGACTGCCTTGCATCCTCAATAGAAGAAAAGTCATCCACTGCACACTACACGCCTGAGTTCCAAAAAGTCAAAACCAGGGAGGAAAGACACTCCATTGATTTCAGGTCAGAGAACAATGAAGACTACAACAAACCGCTCTCGCTTGAGGAACTGAGGGAATCGCTAGACAAGTCACATGACACAGCGCCTGGAGAAGATGAAATCCATTACCAGTTCCTCAAGCACCTTCCCGAACCCTCATTGACAGTCCTGCTAGAGGTCTATAACTGTATGTGGCAAACAGGCGCTTTCCCAAACAGCTGGAGGAAAGCCACAGTTATACCGATACCTAAACCGGGAAGAGACGGCTCTGACCCAGCTAACTATCGACCAATAGCACTAACAAGCTGCATCTGCAAAACCATGGAAAGAATGATTAACAGTAGACTGGTCTGGTACCTGGAGAGGAATAAAGTGATCTCCAACTACTAGTGCGGATTCCGGCAGTGGCGGACAACATCTGACCACCTGGTAAGGCTGGAAGCTTATATTAGAAATGCATTACTCAGAAGAGAACATCTAGTAGCTGTATTCTTCGATATAGAAAAGGCCTATGACACAACCTGGAAACATGGCATTATATGTGACCTGGAGCTAAGCCTAACAGCCACTGTAAGAATGAAGCGATATGATTGGTTACATCTAGATTTGCTTTCTATTTGTTGAGGCAAGTAATATATGCCTAACTTAAAAACAAAATATCAAAAGAACCCCATTATTTTTTTAGATGTCAAGAATTTTCTAATTTATTAAATGTAAATAATTCTAAGCATTTAAGTAAACTTTTTTAAAATGTTTACCATTACAACTTTTTAGGTAGAATTTAAACATGTCAATAACTCAAATTTGAAAAAAATCATCAGAGTTTCCATTTAACTTAAGTTGATTTTAGTTTTGTTTAAGCAATAGTTTTATTTTTAATCTCTACTAGATTATCATTTAATTATATTTTAAATTACAGATGTTACTTCAAAAAATTTATATTATTATGTTGTATTTGTTTTGCATACTAATTCAATTTGAAATATACATTATAGTGTTTATATTGAAACTAAGAAGGTCCTAATATTTCAGAATTGGAACTATGGGTGGTGAACTCTATAGAGAGAAAACAGATTTTTTTTGTACTAATGTTTAATAAAATTTGTCTTTTTATTTACTTTGATTTATCTTGATGCAAAGCATTTTAACAATTTGCACAATGCCCCATCAACTTGTGGTTATTTTTTTAAAGTTCTACATTATTTACAATAGAGTTAATGATCATTTTCTATGTGGTCAATGGCTGATCTATACAGCTTTGGCTAGCAGCTTTGTTTCCTTATCTGTAGATTGACACATTAGATAATCTTTTCATTTATTTATTTGAACATTTTGTGTGTGTGTGTGTGTCTTTGTATGTGAACAACTTAAAATCTTCCGTATGAATCTTCATTATTTCTTTCTTTATGCTTCTTTTGTATACACTGCAAATCTGAATGGACATTGACCATCCTTACTTCCAGGTGATTCCACTGCGTTCTTCCAATGACTCCACTGGTTGTACATTATGGAATGAGACTGGAGAGGCATTCTATGTTTGCCTAGGGGAGAGAATCTTCCGGTCCTCAGTACCAAGAAAATGGTTCTTTTCTATTAGTCGCTGTGATCGAAGTGGACCTTTGAATCTCAATTACGTATTCAATATTACAGGTAACTACAACTAAACGCTTACAATAACATTTCATTTAAACTTTACTTTTGCCACAATGGACTCTAGTATTTTATTTTATTACTAGACATATGTTACCCGCGACCCGCGGATCTTTATTTGCGCATTACTGTCGATATAGTCACAATTAAACGAAATAATAATGTAATAAGTAAAGCGAATGTGTCAATGTAAAAATAGTGTGAATGAAGCTATCAAATCAAAATAGCTAAGAGGCTTAAATCCATTTTTTCAAATTAAAACATTTGCTTGTAGGCCTACATATATTTCATTAAAATTTGAGATGAGATGAATAGACTTAATTTTGTATGTTCATGTGTTAGAGTATAAAGTAGATCTTGAGGTAGACATAGATCTAAATCTACAATAATCTAGAGTTAAAAATTGGCTTTTATAGAGTTCATTCTGTGTTGCGCATGCGTGACCTTTTTTCATGAATGAATATAGGCATATCTCAACACGGCTACGCAACTTTAGCGAACAGCGAACGAATGTATTAAAAATGCTTTAGAAAAACAAATTTGAATGTTAAATTGATTAAAATATCAAAAAAATGGACAATAATTAGTATGTTTATGTGTTAAAGCACAAAACTATCTTTGCGAAAAGAAGTTTTTATCATCTTAGAGATCAATAAGAGTTTTAGACCTAGACCTAGGAATAGACTCAGTAGAGAGATGTGTTAATGTGTAACCTATTGGTAATGTCCAATGAAAGAATGTTCGCCAGGAAATCTGTAGTTACAGATATCAGGAACTAATTTATGTAAAAAATGCTTTTGAAACACAAAATTGAAGGTTAATTTTATTACATAATGAAATCAATGGATCTTCTTTTGTATTTTCATGTGTCAAAGTAAAAAACTATGTGCGCAAAGAGTATTTCTTAAAATTAGATCTAGGTCTAAATCCTTTCGATCTTTTCTCATGTCAACAATGTTAACCATGGCCTAGATCCATAAAATACTATAGCTGTAATAGAGTCGGACAACTTATTTTTTTTTTATTGTCTTAAATTTGGTTTACGGCTGCAATACATACACTACGGTCTAAGTTAGTACCCAAGGAACATTCCTGCCTAGTTTTATCAAGATTGGTCAAGTGGTTTTGATGTCTATAAGTAACATACATACATACACCTCACATTCTACTTTATAATATAGATTCACCCCTAATGTCATTTAAAGAACATTCATTTCTTTAATTTTAAGACTTGCAAAGTACATTGTTAGCATATCATGAACCACCGAATAAGATGAGAGCTTGTTTTTAAAAAACAAAATAAAACAGGATCTTATGTTAAGTCGACCAGTTTAAATGCTATTCTTCTAACAATTGAAAGTTCTAATTTGTTTTTCTCTGTAGGCTACTATGGTGAATGTAAAGATGATCCTCTGGCACCATCTTCTGGTTGGAATTCCAGTAATCCTGTAGATCAGCGCCCCGCGTCATTTTCACGACATTCTTTGTTGTCAAGGCTTGATCAGCAACTTAACTAGATTTTTTTTGGCCGGGAGGGGGGAGAGGCGTGTCATTTCGAAAGCTGCCAACTACTAATAAACATTTCTTTTACAAATCTAACAAAAAAAATTTTTAATAACAAAAAGATTTTATTTTATGCAGATCTAAAAAAAAAAAAAACAATTTGATAAATTATTGTAAATATATATTTTGTTTTTGTATTTTTATTTCAAGTGCACATTGTTTAGAGTTTTGATCTAGATCTATGTCAAAAATACATATATTTATAGCCAATATTTATATTGACGATTGCATAATATATAGAACAATAAAAACAACACAAGACACAAATATTTTACAAAGAGAATTAGATGAATTACAGAAATGGGAATCAAATTGGAGCATGTCTTTCCACCTAGAAAAATGTCAGTTGTTAAGAGTAACAAAAAAATTAAAACAAATTAATTCCACTTATCTTATTTTTGGCAAACCAGTAACACAGACTAAAAACTCAAAATACCTAGGTGTTATAATAAATGTAAAAACTGTCATGGAATCCACATATTGATGAAACTATAAAAAAATCAAACAAAGCATTAGGGTTTATTAAAAGAAATTTCTATAAATCAAATAAGAACATAAAACTAAAATGTTATTTAACCTTGGTTAGGCCAATAATAGAATATGCATCTTCCGTTTGGGACCCCTCAACTCAAGAAAACATTAAGAAACTGGAACAGACACAAAATAGAGCAGTGAGATTCATAACAAATGAATATTCACATTTGACTACAGTAACACCTATAGTAAAATCACTAAATTTAGAAAGCCTTCAGGACAGAAGACTCAAAAGTAAAGTAGCAATTATACATAAAACACTGAACCATAAACTTCAAATACAAAAACAAAATTTAATAAAATACTCTGAAAGACACAAAGATAAAGGCACATTCCTCGTCCCATATGCTAGGACAAATTTGTACAAATACTCCTTCTTCCCTAGTGCTATTAGAGCATGGAATGGGTTGCCTTAGCTAGCCAGGAAAACCAGTGACTTGGCAGAATTTAAGTCATTGGTTAATATGCATGACTAAATGCATGACGCGTTGGACGTAATCATCTTCTTTTTTTGAAGTAAAGTCTTTATTATATAAGATAAGATAAGGTGCGAATTATCTTCACTACATTTTAGATCTAAAGGTAGACACTGTCACTAGGTAGATCTACGGACTGTCCACTGCTACAAGTAGGCCTAGATTTTAGGTGAGGGCAATTTTTAGGAGGATTTTATGAGACTTTTCATTTTTTAAGAGCACTATGAACCTTGGTGCTGTAAGTGCAGTGGCGCATTGGCTATATGGGCGTTCGGGCAAATCCCCTGTGGCCGGCACCAAAATGGACCGGTGGGGCCACAGGAAGGAGCAAATGGATGCCATTTATGTATCAAATTGTTAAAATGTTTTATGATATATATGCTCTTATAAAATGGACGCCCCTAATTGTACAGTGTAATACTAATTTAATGTAGGCTCTAACACATTTTTAAAAATAATGTAATAGCCTACATGCGTAGACAGTGCTACTAGTATAGGCTTAATCCTTTTAGGACCTACACACTGAGCGATTAAGATAAGGCCTATTTATTATAAGGAGTCCAATATTTGCACGCGTACAGTTACCGATACATTATCAAACTTAACCTAATGATTTTGAAGACAGGTAGACCTAGAATTGGAATCTCGTTCTATTATTAGATTAAATTAAATCAAGAACAATTCAACAAAAACAAAATGGAACACTCAAAACACAATGTAAACCATATGCAATGTTCATATTTATTTTACCAAATCTTGGAGCTAGGCAATGTCCCAATTTTTTTAAAGAGTCACGTACTATATTAGATCTAGAAATTTTAAATTGGCACATAACATATGCATAGTTCATATACATGCGTGTTAACAAACACGCACACACACATATATTCCATATATATGTCGTTATAGTAGAAACGACAACCAACCTACCAACACCCTCAAACCATCCAACCAACCACAACCAACTATCCACATCAAATCAACAACATCCAAACATCAAACAACCAACCATCAAACACCCTAACATATCCATCAATCCAACCTAAACCAACCAGCCACTGACAACCAACCATCCACAGTAAACCAACAATATTCAACCATCAAATAGCCTACGGAACCATCCAATCAACCAACAACAGCAAACCAACAACATCCAACCATCAAACACCCTAACACAACCATCCAACAAACCATAACCAACCACTGTCAACCAACCATCCACAGCTAACAAATAATATCCAACCATCAAATACTGTAACAGAACAATCCAGCCAACCACAACCAACCAACCACTGCTAACCAACCAAAATAACAAACCACAACTAAACATCAATCAAATCAACCAACAAACCATCCATACGACCAACAAACCTACCAAAACTAACCAGCCACAACCCACCAACATACCTAACAACACCATCAAACCATCCAACCAACCATTATCAACCAAGTATACACAGCAAAACAACAATATTCAACCAACAATTCTAACAACATCATCAAACCAACCAACCAACCATAAACAACCAACCATTGTCAAACAGCCACCCACAGCAAACCAACAATATCATACCAAACAAACCTACCAACACCATCATATTTTCCACAACTGACCAACCAACACCATCAAACCATCCAACCATTCACTGCTAAACAAACAACCAACACCATCAAACCATCCAACCAACCAACCATCCACAGCAAACCTACAACATCCAACAAACCAACAAATGTAAGAACACCATCAAACCAACCACAACCAACCAACCAATATGCCAACACCATCAAACCATTCAACCAACCACTGCTAACCAACCCCATCAAATCATCAAACCAACAATACACAACCAATCAACAAACCTACCAATACCATCAAACCAACCACAACCAACCAACCAACCAACACTATCAAACCATCCAACCAACCACAATCAACCAACCACTGCCAACCAACCCCATCAAACCATCAAAACAACAATAACCAACCAACCATCCACAGCAAACCAACAAACAATATCCAACCAACCTACCAACCCCATCAAACCATCCAACCAACAATATCCAACCAACCAACAAACCTACTAATACCATCAAACCAACCACAACCAACCGACCAACACCATCAAACCAACCAACCATCCACAGCAAACCTACAATATCCAACCAACGAACAAATGTAAACACATCATCAAACCAACCAACCAACATGCCAACACCATCAAACCATTCAACCAAACACTGCCAACCAACCCCATCAAACCATCAAACCAACAATATTCAACCAAACAACAAACCTACCAATACCATCAAACCAACCACAACCAACCAAAAAAAAACCTCAAACCATCCAACCAACCACAATCAACCAACCACTGCCAACCAGACACAGCAAACCAACAATATCCAACCAACCTACAAACCCCATCAAACCATCTAACAAACAATATCCAACCAACCAACAAACCTACTAATACCATCAAACCAACCACAACCAACCAACCAACCCCATCAAACCATCCAACCAACCATCCACAGCAAACCAACAATATCCAACTAACCTACCAACACCATCAAACCAACCACAACCAACCTAGCAACACCATCAAACTATCCAACCAACCAACCACTGCCAATCAACCAAAAAACAACAAACCACTAACAACCATTAAACCATCCATCCAACCAACCAAAACCACATAAAATCAACATCCAACCATCAGACATCTTAACACAACCTTCCAGCCAACCATCTATCCATTCAACCACAACCGAAAAAACCACTGCCAACCAACAAAAAAATCACAACCAACCATCATTCAAATCAACCACAATCAACCTACCAACACCATCCAACCACTGCGAACCGAAAATACACAGCAAAATAACAACATCCAACCATCAAACATCCTAACACAACAATATATCCAACCAACCACAGCAAACCAACAACATCCAACCATCAAACACCCTAACACAACCATGCAACCAACCATCAATCCAGGCAAATAACCAACCATAAACATCCATCCACCCATCATCAAAATTTACCTTAGTTTCTATAATTCATTACTTTATTTATCTTTAGTAAACAAAATGTGAAAAAAGAAAAGATCCTTAAAATATTACCAGTTGGCAACACCACTGCACATTACCAACAAACAAAATGGCGTCGTGCAGATTATATTAAAAGTCGCTAACGTACTTTATTCATGTCATTAAAAATGGAAAGGTTCTTTTTTTTTAATACAAATTTATTTAAAACACTAATTACATGTATTAAATTAATCAAATTTTATCCAGGCTAATTATCGGCATTTTTTGAACGCGGGACGCTGATATACAGGATTATCGCTATCCCATGGTCCTATAAATCTATTTTTTAACAGAGAGAAGGGGACTAAGCTGTGATGTGAAATGGTGCGCACTAGTAAAATGGTGCGCACTAGTGAAATGGTGCGCACTCGTGAAATGGTGCGCACTATTCTGCATTTGTTTACATCCAAAGGGCATATTGCAAAGCCTCTTTCTAATGATTTTAATAATTTGTACTAACCTTACAATATGTTGATCTTAAAATATTCAGGTTACTCAATACAAATATAACAAGAGGTGTCTCATTTCACTGGAAACAAAAATGTTAATATATCACTTTTGTTCAAGGAAATTGTACGTTTCATTGGCCTTTTTTAACCGTCCCCGCAAGGGAAATAACCGCTACCGAAGTTCTGCAAAAGGTCAGGGCTAGAATGTATATTATTCATTTCCTAGAAACTCCCAAAATGTAATAAACAATCTGTCAGTCTTTCAATGTGTACTGTACAAGTATAGCTACTTGGGTGCAGTTATCTGTGACAAATAGTTATCAAGTTCGACTTTTTGAAAAATCGATATTGTAGGTAAGACTTACAAACGTTAAGCCTAAGAACGACTTAAGACTTTCAAACTTACACAATGTAAACCGATTATAGTCATCGATTGTGCTGTATGCACGATTTAGATCTAAAACTAATTGAAACTCAAACATGAAGTCATGCTTTAGAGAGCAAAGTGTTTTTTGCGTCCATAATCTTTCATTAGTAAAAAGTTAATTTCCCCTTTTGACCTTGCGATCTATAGGGCAGATGGTGTAGAGGTTAGCTATTTCTAATCCTTAAGGCTAACGAGGGTGTCATGTGGCCAACACAATAACCAACCGCTTTTACCTTTCCCCAATTAATGTGAGGCACATATTAGAGTTTGGTTGACTCAGAGAGCTCCCAAAATTAAATAGCCAGTCTTCACCATCAGCCGCAGAGACTTTAAATGTTATTGTTTTTTATTAGGATTGACCATTAGTAAACAAATAAAATAAAAAATAGCTTTAATCAGTGTTTCTCAAACTGCCAGGGGATGTCTTATATACCTTATATTATTACCTACGGTTCCTCAATTTATTTTTTATGGCATAAACAAAATGTTATAGTTTCATTTTAGTTATAAATCCGTTTAAATATTAAAAAGAAAAATATCAATATTACCAAAGTTTCAAAAATTAAAATCATTATTTCCGAAGTTTCAAAAATTAAAATCATTATCTTCAAAGTTTCAAAAACTAAATTAATTAATACCGAAGTTTCAAGAATTAAAATCATTATTCCTAATTTTTTAGAAATAAAATAAATTATTACCAAAGTCAGAAATCTACCAATATTACTTTTAATATTTAGTTTATATAAATAGAAAACCTGTCATTTTGTCGTGTTGTTCACTGTCAATTCGTAGTTATATAAAAGCTAGCATCAAACATTTAAAAGATTATACATTTTACAGCCTTTCGGTAGGCATTTCGTTTGTAATATTTTCCTCTATCTATAAGTCTAATGGTGCAGTAGTAGTTTTGACAGAGTTGTAAATTGTCTTTAATTGCAATGTTAATAACAAGTAATTGTGGGCAGGTCTTCTCCTTACTGCCAGATCTCGAGAAAAATCTTAAAAATGCAATTTTCATGTTTTTCTCTCCTGCCAACTCAGACACCTATAATTACCATAAGTATATGTAAAATAATAGTATCGTATATCTCCGACTTAACCAGACATGATAGTTCCTTGGCGATAAGGCAATATTTACCCGGTCTCAAGGTAGACAATCAAAAATTGTCAAGAAAGGGATGTTTATACTTTTATGACATTAATCTTGTGCTATCCTAAGAACGCTTGCTGCAGTTGTAATCCACAAACATAGCAAAAGTATTGTAATATATGTCGGTGGCATTCCACTTGTTGTTCAATTTTTTTCTAGATACATTCATCTATATTTTCATTAATAAAAAAGGCGTCTTGCTGAGAATATTTAACTTTGGTAAAAACTTTCAAAATGTATGTAAATTGACTTTAGCATCAATTTCTTGCTGTTGCTGTCTCCATTTCGTGACTGCAGTAAGATTATTAACAAAAAAAAAAAAACAGGATAAGCGAGATGATCAAAGTAAAAAAATGTCTAGGCCTTTCTCTTGATCTGTGATAAGATAGCTGCTAAATCTAAGGAATAAAAAAAATTTTGTTTGTAAAGCGTAGCAGCGTAAAAAAATTTTTTATTTATAATTTATCTAAAACTAATTGAAACTCAAACATGAAGTCATGCTTTAGAGAGTAAAGTGTTTTTTGCGTCCATAATCTTTCATTAGTAAAAAGTTAATTTCCCCTTTCGACCTTGCGATCTATAGGGCAGATGGTGTAGAGGTCAGCTATTTCTAATCCTTAAGGCTAACGAGGGTGTCATGTGGCCAACACAATGACCAACCGCTTTTACCTTTCCCCAATTAATGTCAGGCACATATTAGAGTTTGGTTGACTCAGAGAGTTCCCAAAATTAAATAGCCAGTCTTCACCATCAGCCGCAGAGACTTTAAATGTTATTGTTTTTTATTAGGATTGACAATTAGTAAAAAAATAAAATAAAAAAATAGCTTTAATCAGCGTTTCTTAAACTGCAAGGGAATGTCTTTTATACCATGCAAAAGTACCTACGGTTCCTCAATTTATTTTTTATGACATAAACAAAATGTTATAATTTCATTTTAGTTATAAATCCGTTTGAATATTAAAAAGAAAAATATCATTATCACCAAAGTTTCAATAATTAAATTAATTATTACCGAAGATTCAAGAATTAAAATCATTATTCTCAATTTTTTAGAAATTAAATTAATTATTACCGAAGTTTCAAAAATTAAAATCATTATTGCCAAAACACTTTCTCACTTTTGATAACTAGCCAAATGGGACAGGAGGCGGCGCGTCGTAAATTTTAATTTAGGAGGGTGCCTATAGGGTGCAGAAAGTATGATTGACTACAGCCATTCAGGAAACTCGGATACGGTACATAGATTATCGTGATAAATCAAACATGCAAAATAAGAAAAATGCTATGCCGCTAACAAAATAGAAAATAATACATTTTAAAAAAAGCTTATAGTAAGTGTATCAATTAATTTGTATCAGTCATGTAATTAAATTTGCCTCAATCTATAAAGGGGACTAATTCAGCTTATACCACCACTACAATCAAGTAGTATTTCTTTCCCTTGGAAATGAGACTAATTTAGCCTATACTACTACTTTAGTCTAGTACAAACTAAGTTATTACCAATAGTTAATTAACTAATTAATTTTTTTATTGATTATTGCATTGTCAGGTTAAAGAAATAATTGTGCCAAATTTCAGCTTGATCCGAGATTGGGTGTCGTGGACAAACTTTTGGCTAGACAGACAGAGTGAGTCTAAATAAGCTTTGTCAAAAGAAAACTAACTTTATAGTGAGTGAAATGGATAGCACCGTTCAATAGATTCCATGTCTCTCAGTATTGCAGGGCCTATCTCCTTTAGCGTAGTTTTTTTTTAAATAAGATAAATTAATTAGTTACGACTAATTGTTTAAAAGAAATGATTTTTTTTATATTCTAATGGATGTGTTTTCTTCAAAAATGTATACTTACACAACATTTCTATTTGATCCGTGATTTGACTGTAGGAGAAAAAACGTGTTCACTTTTTTCAACTGTTATTATTTTCCTCGTTCCGATAGAATTATTCGTTTTGCTCATTTGTATTTCACTATCCTGTTATGATTAAACTTCAATAACTTTTTTGTTTGTTATCAAAAAAATGTTGTATTTGGTATCGAATTGTGGGGGGGGGGGGGATAGGAAGGGGGCATTGTGGGGGGGGGAGGAAGGGGGCATTGTGTGTGTGGGGGGGGGGGAAGCATGCTTCTGTTACACAACACTAAAACTATATTTTATAACTCCAAAAAATTCTATTTTTTTATGGGGTCAAAACAAAAGTTGGCTTCGTTAATTAGAAGAGAAGGAGATAAAAGAATTCGTTCAGACAGACAGACAGACAGACAGAGTGAGTTGATATAACCTTTTTTTTTAAAAATTAGTCTGTTATTTAAAAAAAATGTTTCTACAATTTATCCTTTTTTTTTCTTTTAGTGATAGCACAACAAACATGCCACCAAGAGGTTTATTAAAACCGCAAGATCAACTCCGTCTCAGAGATAATCACCTGGATTTGATGAATGAACTACATGCCTCGAAGATCACTGACTTTCTTTATTCAAAGGGTATCTTAGACAGTGATGATAAGGAAAGAATCAAGAATCCTAGAATCACTAGGATGGAACAAAATGAGATTCTATTGGAAAGAATATTATACTCAGGTCGGGAGATGCCTTTGGCATATTTTTAGAGTCCCTAAAAAAGAGTATAAGCATCTGTATGATTTACTAGTTAAAGGTTAGTTGTTTTTTTTATTTCCAATGTATCAAACTTTCACTGGGTCATTATGAATCTCAATGAGAGTATTGAGAAAAACGTTCGAATATAAGTCTTGAGCAGATTTGTACAAGGCTTAGATCAAATCATTCTGTCTGCCTGTCTGTCTGTCTGGTAAGAAGTTTGTACACATCAATTTTACCAAACACACTTTCGGATCAAGTTAAAACGTTTCACAATAATTGATATGAATCAATAAAAGTAATAAACTAATGAGTCAATTAAATTCTGATAAATTAATTTTTTTAATAATAACAAGGATAACTATTCATTCAGTATTCACAGATACGGCTAAATATCTTGGATAAAGTTAAAATTTAATACAATTATTTATTGTATCTAACAAAACACGAATCAATTGAAAAATTAACCTGTTTGTCTATTAATTATTGGTAATGAATTATTTTGTTTGATATCGAATGGGGAAAATAACTTCGACATTATTGAGAGATATACTACAAGTATTCTTTTAATTCAGTATTATCTCATTCAGATATTAGCAAATAAAATATTAATCGTAATGAAACAAGTAATATAGCAAAATAAACTTTCCAATTTTATTTGTCATCAAACAAGATGAGAGAAATATAGCTAGTTCAAGGAATCAAACCCACGACCTTCGGGTTATTATCGCCGATCAGCATAATTCAACTGAGCATGCAACAATTTGCCTGACTCTGCCAGGAAAACCAATGACTTAGCAGAGTTTGTGTCTCTAATTAACATCAACGACTAGATTGGAGATTGTTCGTACAGCTATTGGGCCCCACGATAACCTGCTAACTACCTTCAAAAAAAGAAACAACGAAGACTGAAACTCTATCGTCATATTACAAGGTCCTCAGGGCTCGCAAGGACCTTTCTTCAAGGAACAGTAGCAGTAAAATGGAGAATGACTCAGACAGTGAAAGCGAAGGGAAGACAACATCAAAGAATGGACGGGCTTGCATTGCAAGAGATTATTATCACGGCTAAAGACAGAGAGGAATAGAGAAAGACGATCAACAGAGCTATACCTGGGATGTCTCTGCCTCCTCCAGAGCTATACCTGGGATGTCTCTGCCTCCTCCAGAGCAATACCTGGGATGTCTCTGCCTCCTCCAGAGCTATACCTGGGATGTCTCTGTCTCCTCCAGAGCTATACCTGGGATGTCTCTGCCTCCTCCAGAGCTATACCTGGGATGTCTCTGCCTCCTCCAGAGCTATACCTGGGATGTCTCTGCCTCCTCCAGAGCTATACCTGGGATGTCTCTGCCTCCTCCAGAGCTATACCTGGGATGTCTCTGCCTCCTCCAGAGCTATACCTGGGATGTCTCTGCCTCCTCCAGAGCTATACCTGGGATGTCTCTGCCTCCTCCAGAGCTATACCTGGGATGTCTCTGCCTCCTCCAGAGCTATACCTGGGATGTCTCTGCCTCCTCCAGAGCTATACCTGGGATGTCTCTGCCTCCTCCAGAGCTATACCTGGGGCTGTCTCAGTCTCCTCCAGAGCTATACCTGGGCTGTCTCTGTCTCCTCCAGAGCTATACCTGGGCTGTCTGTGTCTCCTCCAGAGCTATACCTGGGCTGTCTCTGTCTCCTCCAGAGCTATACCTGGGCTGTCTCTGTCTCCTCCAGAGCTAAACCTGGGATGTCTCTGTCTCCTCCAGAGCTATACCTGGGCTGTCTCTCTCCTCCAGAGCTATACCTGGGCTGTCTCTGTCTCCTCCAGAGCTATACCTGGGCTGTCTCTGTCTCCTCCAGAGCTATACCTGGGATGTCTCTGCCTCCTCAAGAGCTATACCTGGGCTGTCTCTGTCTCCTCCAGAGCTATACCTGGGCTGTCTCTGTCTCCTCCAGAGCTATACCTGGGCTGTCTCTGTCTCCTCCAGAGCTATACCTGGGCTGTCTCTGTCTCCTCCAGAGCTATACCTGGGCTGTCTCTGTCTCCTACAGAGCTATACCTAGGATGTCTCTGTCTATTCCAGAGCTATACCTGGGCTGTCTCTGTCTCCTCCAGAGCTATACCTGGGATGTCTCTGTCTCCTCCAGAGCTATACCTGGGATGTCTCTGTCTCCTCCAGAGCTATACCTGGGCTGTCTCTGTCTCCTCCAGAGCTATACCTGGGCTGTCTCTGTCTCCTCCAGAGCTATACCTGGGCTGTCTCTGGCTCCTCCAGAGCTATACCTGGGCTGTCTCTGTCTCCTCCAGAGCTATACCTGGGCTGTCTCTGTCTCCTCCAGAGCTATACCTGGGCTGTCTCTTTTTCCTCCAGAGCTATACCTGGGCTGTCTCTGTCTCCTCCAGAGCTATACCTGGGATGTCTCTGCCTCCTCCAGAGCTATACCTGGGCTGTCTCTGTCTCCTCCAGAGCTATACCTGGGATGTCTCTGTCTCCTCCAGAGCTATACCTGGGATGTGTCTGCCTCCTCCAGAGCTATACCTGGGATGTGTCTGCCTCCTCCAGAGCTATACCTGGGATGTGTCTGCCTCCTCCAGAGCTATACCTGGGATGTGTCTGTCTCCTCCAGAGCTATACCTGGGATGTCTCTGCCTCCTCCAGAGCTATACCTGGGCTGTCTCTGTCTCCTCCAGAGCTATACCTGTGATGTCTTGAGTACACGCGTTGAAGGGACATAACCCGTTTTTCATTTTTGTCAAACAAGGCTAGCCGCTGGTTATCTCACTTTGGAGTCAAGCCCTGTTCTTGATATGGTTATAATGAATGCAAAAGCACCTTTGATCAAATTCAATCGGTAATTGACAGCATCTAGTTTTCTTTCTCCATTTTCCCCTCTCCTTTGCAGAACTGTAATGTTTCCATCATCATCCATTTGCCTCGCCTTGACCTAATTCATCCCCCCTTGCTTCCTAATCCAGTTGTTGTTGTTTTTTCCTTACACAGTTCTGCTTTAATTCCCCTTTGTTTTATAAGGCTTTTTCTATTTGAGAGCTCTCTATAGAGAAAGCTTTTGAATGAGTGATTCCATTTATTAGGCTTTCTTTGATTACGATGCTGATGTGTTTATCTTTTAAAATAACTTTTCAGGAAATGATCGACATATACTGATTAGCTACTGCCACGCTGATAAAGAGATTGTACACAAAATCTACCACAGTCTTCAAGTAAGTCTTAAGGATTAGAACACATATGCCTAATCTAGATGTTAAATAGTCAGACCTTACACCGTTTTTATGTCATTTTTTAAAATTAATTTTATGCCAATTGTTCATCTCCTTCTTACTTCCTGCGAAAAAAAGATAGTGTACAATCGCGCTAAACATTTTAAGGGGAAGGGACAACATCTATCTATGACAACATTATCATAACACTGAGCAGTTTGGCATTTTATTTTCTACTTAACCTTCGCATGAGCTTTCTGGACTTCTTAAAAGTGCATTAATAGATCTTCATTTAACTTCAGGCGAGTGATATTTGGATGAAGCATTTTAAATGTATTTTTTTTAAGAAAGGAACGACCTGAATTCGAATTTTTGGGCTAAAACCTTCTCTGGCTTCAGCAGCCAACGCGGTAACCACTCTGCTAGCGATATTGTATGGTTTTTAATTGTTTCTGTTTCATGTTTGTGTTAACTAAGGCTCAGTCGAAATTCTATAAATGGGACTAATTCAGCTTATACCACCACTTCAGTCAAATACTATTTCTTTGTCTTGTTTGAGATACCAAACAAAATAATTTATTACCAATAGTAAATGAACTAATTGGTTAATTTTTGTTCCAAATTCATTCTTACGTTTTCAGGTAAAAGAAATTATTGTACACAATTTCAGCTTGATCCGAGATTGAGTGGTGGAGAAATAGCGTGTACAATCTTTTGACCAGACTGTCAGATAGACATAGTTAGTTTATATAAGCTTTGTACCTATTTTAAATGGTAACGAGGATCTTTGCTATTTCATCTAGTCTCTTTTTTCTGACTACAATAAAAAAGAAAGTCATTATATTACTTTCAACAGTATAGATTAACCGTGTGATTGTCAAAAGAGTTGAGCCGAAGGTTCTTCGAGCTCTAGTCATGTAAGCCTGCTTGAACAAAACCGTTCTGTCTGGAAGAGATCCAAGTCAATGCCTATGTAAAGCATTGCTATTTCCGATATATTTGGCCCTCAGGGCGCATGGACTAGAATGCATGGCCAGAGGCCGAGTACACCGGAAACCTCCTATGTTGTACCAAGCTAACCGTGCAGGACTCGCCATTAGTGTAACGGTCCCTTGAGCAATGGCGCATGGATTATCGACAGGGACGTGGAAGCTCTTTTTCAACTGCGCACCGTGCAATGGGAAAGCTCTCGCATTCCCTTGGACACTCCCACAGTTTTGTTTTGTTATTCGTTTAGCCTAATTACTTCCTCAAGTAATCGTTTCCACCCGGGTGCCACGTTGAAACAGAACAGCATACCTGTGGGTATGGATTAACCACTCAATTCTATTGTTACAAAAATGTATAGTAAGAGAGGGATATAGATTTTAAAATTTCTTAATCGAACGTTAAATATGCATGATACGCCTATGCATAACTAGGTCTACTAGTCAAAATAAAATTTAGGTATATGAGCTATCTAGAACAATTTTTTTTTAATCAAGAGAAAAAACATATTACTCTTGCGTTGTCATGAGCTATATATCTGATCTCTTTTTTTCAGTTGTTGAAGCTATGCATTCTTTTTGTGAGATCTATATCCCCAGAGTCTAGGCTACAACTTGTGGATATATAACGAGAATATGGAAACTAATTTGTTAGACAGTATGGCTCAAGCTGTTCAGGATTCTTCGATTGTTATTATGTGCATCTCTCAGAAATACAAAGATAGCGTCAACTGCAAAAAGGGTACTAAAATATTCATATTTTACTGCATAAAATAGGTTATAACACTTTCATATCTCTTAAGTAGGGCCGGCATTTTATGGCTCCTTCTGTCTCGGAAGACAATGGATGCGCCCAGAAGAGTCACTGGTTTTGGTAACGTCTTGAGACGGTGCAGAATCTGGAGTGGCTGATCAAGCCAATTCTGGGTAGGCAGAGTTTGCCGGCATTAGGCATAGGCAAACTAGGCAGCCTCATAGGGTCTCCTATTTTCAGACTCTAACAGGACTAACGTTATTTTTTTTTTGTTACTCAAATCCCAAACATTGTGGGTTGCACGATATATGTCTATTAATCAAGTTCTTACTCTCTGTGTATACATATATTTTTTTAAATGAGCGATGTTAAAACCTGTTATTAGCGGCCCCCGAAAGGGGAAAAGACGCTATTAGTTTTGTGTGGCCTGTCTGTCCGTCTGTCCATTCGTCCCGTTTAGATCTCAGAAACTAGAAGAGAAAATGAAAATCAGACATCATGATATTTTAGATCATTCAAAGTTCTGATGCAACGGCTACTTTTTTCTGTATCGAAAGTGAACCAACTAATTTTTAAAATTATATATGCGAGCAGATTTTTAAAAAAAATTACACCACTTTTAAATGAAAAACTTCAGGATAAGCAAGTCTTATTAAAATGTTCACAAGCTTCTTCATTAATAAATCAAGCTTCATTCATAGATTCGCGCATGGGTAAAAAAAGAAATGCATATAAAGTCACGATTGAAAAAGTATCAATGGATCACTATAAAATAGATTTTCCATTTAATAACTAACTCATGAAATAGAATACTAATTCAAATGCTGTTTTTGAAAAGAATTTTAATACGAACTTGGTTTCAATTGTAACTTTAAAAAAAAAAACTTTTATACGCGCAGTTTCCACACATCGTCATTAGGCTCTACACTTGTCAACAATCTAAATTACAATAAAAAAGGCCATATTTACATAGATCTCTCTCTATATATATATAATACGAGTTCTAGTCTAGATATTGCAGATTCTATATCAAGATTCTATATCTAAATCTAGACTTAGATATAGACTTAGATCTAACTCTAGATCTAGACCTTTAAAGACTGAAATCTATTCCTAGATCTAGACTTAGAGACTTAGAGCTATTTCTAGTTTGTTTGCTTTTTCTTTTGTTAAAAATGTCGGAATGTAATTTCCAGTCTCGTGCATCGAATCGCAAACGATAATCAGATGAGGAGGCGTTACACTACAACTAATTTACCGGCCCGTAGCTTACGTTACTATTTTGCAGGGCGGACTAACGGCACCGCAACCTATGCTACCTCAGTGGGCCCTGCACTGTCATAAGCCCCACGATAATCCTAGGTGTAAATTAGTAAGTTAAAAAATTGTATAACTTCTAACAGATTTTCCGCGGCGTCCTGATTTACTAGAAATTACAAATCTTTTAAAAACTCATACAAATATCCTGAAATATATAAACGAAAATGGTCATTTTGGGGTGTCATTCAATATGAAAAACCCCAATCCTACGCGCGATTAAAAAAGGCATAATGCATTCCCCGTAATTGTGGAATCTAGTGAAAGAATGTTCTCGCGCCTCAAACTAATGAAAAATTACTTGAAATCAACAATTCTCGTAGATAGATTGAAGCATTTGGTAATTATTGCTATTGAGCGTGATCTATGTGGGAAACATAATTATTATGATATACTGTATGACTTCGCTACACGCAAGGCTCGTAAAGTAGTTATGAACTTAGTAAAGAATGAATAAAATGCAAAGACGAATTTATTTCCTAATACAAACTCTTAACTTTCACTTATTACCCATATAATAATAGGGTTATCTTTCCATGACTTTATCACAGTGTACCTCATAGTGGGGCCATGAAGAGAATTAAATAGCAGAGAACACCAATTTTGGATCTAGTCTAGTTCAGAATGGGACCTGTATTCATTCGTATATGCTCAGGTCATGGCTCAAATATTCTAAATGAAAAATTATTTTGGGAAAATCCGATTTGAAGTGTTCACTCTGCCATTTTGGTTTTAATTGTCTTAGAAGAAGCTTAGAATATTAGCTTGTCCAATAAATTTATAAACAAAGTCTTAACAGCAATAACAATAACAGGTAGGCAATAATAGCTAGTTTTCAATACATTCACTGTAATGTATACAACAATCTGTGATTTATATGTTATTGAGAAAAAGTGCAGAGGCGTAATTAGCGATACGTTCGCCCGGGGCAAGGTATATAATTGGACCCCCCCCCCCTGATTTTCAATGAACATCACATAGAAATAGAGGCTGCGTGTGGAGTCCCTCCCCTGAGGATGGCACCAGGGGGCATCGTGCCCCCCCCCCTTGCCTCCTACCCTCACTACGCCTCTGAGTAATGGAGCTATCCCATGGTCCTATAAATCTATTTTTAGCTGAGGGAAAGGGACTAAACTGTTATGTGAAATGGTGCGCACTATTCTTTATTTGTTTAGATCCGAAAGGCATATTGCAAAGCCTCTTTCTAATGATTTATTAATTTGTACTAACCTTACAATATGTAGATCTAAAGATATTCAGGTTACACAATACATGTCGAGCGCCATCTTTACAGGAAGCAGTATTTTTTATTTCAAACCATGCTGGTGCATGTTACGATGAAGGTAACCTTTGTCTTCAGTTCATCTGATGGGCATCTTGTGGCTACATACAGGCGTAGTAGTCGATTAGCCGTTGTTAACCACCTTGAATGGTTGGTAAGACCAGGATTGCGAAGTAAAAGGCCTACAGGACAAACACCAACACTGACAGCGGTGCACAAGTCGAACAAATATTTTTGATCTGTACTTAAATCGTCAGAATTTAAACCTGACGGTAGAACACAGTTTATGGGTGTGTATTTGACAGCGGGAAGCTTCTCACAATCTACCAGTGATTTTCCGATTGGACCAGAAAATTCTTTTGGGCCATTAATAGGTCCATCTAGATGTTCAAACAAATGCCTTAGCATGTAGCTGACATACGAACCACTGCAGCGGTTTGTCCAACGCCACTTCAAGTAATCGAATGATACCTCCTCGATTGCCTGTATTAGCAAAGGTTCGGTCACAACCTACAGCTTTTATACCACCCAAGTCAACATTCTTTTTACTCAAATATGCAATTAACTCAGCCGCGATAACTTTGCTTGACCCTGCAGTTGGTGTAATGTGGCCAAAATAGATGGATCCTGGTTCGGATATAATCGATAAATGTTCTTCAGTTATTAGTTTTCGATGAAATTTCCCATCACATTCTTTAATTAGGGTCATTGTACTGTCTTTTCTTCCATCAAAATATAGCCCAGTGATTGTGTTACTGACACTGGCACATAATGTTCCACGTTTTTTACAACGCTCTAGTCGCACTTTACTTCTGTCAATTACTTTAGAAACATCCCTTTCGTGGATTATTCCGACATCTTGAAGAACAGCACTGGCGATTCCTGCTGCGGCCCTGTCGGATACACCATATCGATCACATGGTATGGTCCTGAGTCTGTTCTAGACTGAGATATTTCCTCTTGGTATGGTCCTGAGTCTGTTCTAGACTGAGATATTTCCTCTTGGTATGGTCCTGAGTCTGTTCTAGACTGAGATATTTCCTCTTGGTATGGTCCTGAATCTGTTCTAGACTGAGATATTTCCTCTTGGTATGGTCCTTGAGTCTGTTCTATACTGAGATATTTTCTCTTGGTATGGTCATGAGTCTTTTCTAGACTGAGATATTTCCTCTTGGTATGGTCCTGAGTCTGTTCTAGACTGAGATATTTCCTCTTGGTATGGTCCTGAGTCTGTTCTAGACTGAGATATTTCCTCTTGGTATGGTCCTGAGTCTGTTCTAGACTGAGATATTTCCTCTTGGTATGGTCCTGAGTCTGTTCTAGACTGAGATATTTCCTCTTGGTATGGTCCTGAGTCTGTTCTAGACTGAGATATTTTCTCTTGGTATGGTCTTGAGTCTGTTCTAGACTGAGATATTTCCTCTTGGTATGGTCCTGAGTCTGTTCTAGACTGAGATATTTTCTCTTGGTATGGTGCTAAGTCTGTTCTAGACTAAGATATTTCCTCTTGGTTTGGTCCTGAGTCTGTTCTAGACTGAGTTATTTCCTCTTGGTATGGTCTTGAGTCTGTTCTAGACTGAGATATTTCCTCTTGGTATGGTCTTGAGTCTGTTCTAGGCTGAGATATTTTCTCTTGGTATGGTCCTGAGTCTGTTCTAGACTGAGATATTTCCTCTTGGTATGGTCCTGAGTCTGTTCTAGACTGAGATACTTTCTCTTGGTATGGTCCTTGAGTCTGTTCTAGACTGAGATATTTCCTCTTGGTATGGCCCTAAGTCTGTTCTAGACTGAGATATTTCATCTTGGTATGGTCCTGAGTCTGTTCTAGACTGAGATATTTCCTCTTGGTATGGTCCTGAGTCTGTTCTAGACTGAGATATTTCCTCTTGGTATGGTCCTGAGTCTGTTCTAGACTGAGATATTTCCTCTTGGTATGGTCCTTGAGTCTGTTCTAGACTGAGATATTTCCTCTTGGTATGGTCCTGAGTCTGTTCTAGACTGAGATATTTCCTCTTGGTATGGTCCTGAGTCTGTTCTAGACTGAGATATTTTCTCTTGGTATGGTCCTGAGTCGGTTCTAGACTGAGATATTTCCTCTTGGTATGGTCCTGAGTCTGTTCTAGACTGAGATACTTTCACTTGGTATGGTCCTTAGTCTGTTCTAGACTGAGATATTTCCTCTTGGTATGGTCCTGAGTCTGTTCTAGACTGAGATATTTCCTCTTGGTATGGTCCTGAGTCTGTTCTAGACTGAGATATTTCCTCTTGGTATGGTCCTTGAGTCTGTTCTAGACTGAGATATTTCCTCTTGGTATGGTCCTAAGTCTGTTCTAGACTGAGATTTTTCCTCTCGGTATGGTCCTGAGTCTTTTCTAGACTGAGATATTTCCTCTTGGTATGGTCCTGAGTCTGCTCTTGACTGAGATATTTCCTTTTGGTATGGTCCTGAGTCTGTTCTAGACTTCTATGGCTTTAGCCATTTCATGAACGTCTTGTGGGACTTGTTCAACATTTTCTTAGACACGTCGGTGGCTGACAATGTGGTATGGAAGCTTTGTCCCATATTTGTTCTACTTTTGTTATCACTATTTTAGCCACATTTTGATGTTAGGGATCTTTATTGTTCAATTCATATTTAAGTCTCTGCTTTGTCAGATTGTAAAACTTCATAACATCTGCATAGGTAGGTAGTTGATTGTCGGGCATTTCAGAGGGAGCATCAAAAATGACGCAAGACACTTTTTTTCTGGTTACAGCCATGGCGTTGGCAACCCTAAATGAAAAACTAGAAAAGTTTTAAAATAAATGGTGAAGGCTGTAGGTAGGGGGTGTCAAGTATTTTGTTATTGAAAGGTGAGGAATATATTATTAAGTGCTATCAATGACTTGGCATAACATGTTATAATATTACGTCTTGAAATTGGCTAATTATTATATCTATATTTATTATTATATATGAATTATTATTATATATGAATAAAAAGTTTTGCAATAAACGCTGTTTGTTTACTCTAAACAGGAAAAGCGCACGTGAATGCAAATAAAAGCAAACTTTAATAAAAAGAATACCGGATAGCAAATGCTCATAAATGGTTAAATTTTGAAGTTGGTTGTGGAACCTCAACACGTTACTTAAATTAAATTTTTTTACAGATTAGTTGATTGTACCACAGAGCAAGTTTTAATAACTATCCAAAGTCAAACAAATCAAACAAAAATTTTTTTCAAGTTTTTACTCCACCCTACTGCCGGGGGATGTCTTTTATACGACACAATACTCTCTACGGTACCTCAATGGCATAAACAAAATGTTATAGTTTTATTTTAGTTATAAATCCGTTTGAATATTAAAAAGAACAATATCATTATTACCAAAGTTTCAAAAATGAAAATCATTATCACCAAAGTTTCAAAAATGAAAATCATTATCACCAAAGTTTCAAAAATTAAAATCATTATCACCAAAGTTTCAAAAATTAAATTAATTATTACCGAAGTTTCAAGAATTAAAATCATTATTGCCAAAACACTTTCTCATTTTTGATAACTAGCCAAATGGGACAGGGGACGGCGCGAACGTATGTTTTAATTTAGGAGGGTGCCTATAAGGTGCAGAAAGTATGATTGACTACAGCCTTCTAAAATGTGTACATACACAACATTTCTATTTGATCCGTGATTTGAAAGTGGGAGAATAAAACGTGTTAACTTTTTCCAACTAATTATTTTCCTCGTTCCGATAGAATTATTCGTTTTGCTCATTTGTATTTCACTCTCCTGTTCTGATTAAACTTTAATATCCTTTTTGTTTGTTATCAAAAAAAATGTTATATTTGGTATCGACTTGTGGGGGGGGGGGGGGAAGGGGGCATTTTGGGGGGGGGGGGGGAAAGCATGCTTCTGTTACACAACACTAACTAAATTTTATAACTTCAAAAAAATCTATTTATTTTTTATGGGGTCAAATCAAACGTTGGCTACGTTAATTAGAAGAGAAGGAGTTAAAAGAATTCCTTCAGACAGACAGAGTGACAGACAGAGTGAGTTGATAAATGCTTTTTTATAAAAAATGAGTCTGCTATTTAAAAAAAATGTTTCTACAATTTAGCCTTTTTTTTTTCTTTTAGGGATAGCACAACAAACATGCCACCAAGGGGTTTATTAAAACAGCAAGATCAACTCCGACTTCGAAACAATTACGTGTCATTGATGAATGAACTAGACGCCTCGAAGATCACTGGCTTTCTTTATCAAAAGGGTATCTTAGACAAAGATGATATTGAGAGAATCGAGTCCGGAAAAACTACGATGGATAGAAATAAAATTCTATTGACAAGAATATTAAACATAGGTCCGGGAGATGCCTTTGACATATTTTTAGACTCCCTGAAAGAAGATTATAAGCATCTGTATGATTTACTAGTTAAAGGTTAGTTGTTTTTTTTTATTTCCAAAGTTTCAAACTTTTACTGGGTCATTATGAATCTCAATGAAAGTATTGAGAAAAACGTTCGAATATAAGTCTTGAGCAGATTTGTACAAGTCTTATATCAAATCATTCTGTCTGCCTGTCTGTCTGTCTGGTAAGAAGTTTGTACACATCAGTTCTACCAAACACACTGTCGGATCAAGTTAAAACGTTTCACAATTATTGATATAAATCAATAAAAGTAATAAACTAATGAGTCAATTGAATTCTGATAATTTTTTTTTAAATAATAACAAGGATAACTATTTATTCAGTATTCACAGATACGGCTAAATATGTAGGATTTGGTCCCCTTAGATAATTGAACACGTAATTTCTCCCACACCATATCTTGGATAAAGTTAAAATTTAATACAATTATTTATTGTATCTAACAAAACACGAATCAATTGAAAAATTAACCTGTTTGTCTATTAATTATTGGTAATGAATTATTTTGTTTGATATCGAATAGGGAAAATAACTTCGACATTATTGAGAGATATACTGCAAGTATTCTTTTAATTCAGTATTATCTCATTCAGATATTAGCAAAAAAAATATTAATCGTAATGAAACAAGTAATATAGCAAAATAAACTTTCCAATTTTACTTGTCATCAAACAAGATGAGAGAAATATAGCTAGTTCAAGGAATCGAACCCACGACCTTCGGGTTATTATCGCCGATCAGCATAATTCAACTGAGCATGCAACAGTTTGCCTGACTCTGCCAGAAAAAAACAATGATTTAGCAGAGTTTGTGTCTCTAATTAACATCAACGACTAGATTGGAGATTGTTCGTACAGCTATTGGGCCCCACGATAACCTGCTAACTACCTTCAAAAAAAGAAACAACGAAGACTTAAACTCTATCGTCATAGTACAAGGTCCTCAGGGCTCGCAAGGACCTTTCTTCAAGGAACAGTAGCAGTAAAATGGAGAATGACTCAGACAGTGAAAGCGAAGGGAAGACAACATCAAAGAATGGACGGGCTTGCATTGCAAGAGATTATTATCACGGCTAAAGACAGAGAGGAATAGAGAAAGACGATCAACAGATCTTGTGTTATGCCCTAAAGGTCCAACAAGAATAGGTGAAGGTGACTAAATCGAAACATGGTAACTCATAGAGCGTAATTATCTTCACTTTAGAAGGAACCCCTTTAACTAATAAACAAGATGAGATAAACCAGGGGTTATCATCCTGAGAGCCGCAACACCCTTGGGGCTCGATTGACAATTTGTTAAGTCCAACGAAAATATAGATTTTTTGGTCAATTCTGATATGTACAGCTTCACACATACATTTTTTTTGCCAATTTACTATTTTTATTGCTATTCGAGGATAGATGTTGCAGACACTAAATTAGAATTGAATTCAAACATTTTTATTGTCGCAGCATAAATAGTTTCAGCCATGGAAATATCAAAACACAAATACATAGCATGTTGTTACGCCTGGTCATGTTGTAAAGCTTTGGACTGTCGTCTGTAAGATCAGAGGTCAATATTAATAGTCACTTATTTATTAAGACACTGGTGAAGTATAAGGCCCGCCACATAAAAATGACCATGAACATATATTGTTATGTATTATACAATCCGAAACATGCTTATGACAAACTACGTGACTCTTGATATGAAATGCCTTGGTTAAGTTCGCAAACATTCATGATTTGTAATTACCCATTGTATAAAATATTGGATTGATTTTCATAACAAATTTGTTTGATTTCCTACATGCATAGCCAAATGCAAAGTAGATAAACTAATAACTTTTTTTTATGAAATGGAAACTTTTTTTAAAATTAAAAACTTAAAGTTTATAAAAAAACATTACGATATTGTTGTTTACAGAACCCACTACACAAGCTCAAACAGCCGTCGAGACAAGCCATTGTGCTACATCAAATGCAACAGGAGGTATTTGTTTCTACTATGAATTATTATATGTCTGGAGAATACTTTTGTTTAAACATTTATTAGTCTCCCTTAGCCGTAACTAATCAGTATCTCTTTAGTTTGTTAAAAATCAATGTTAATGTTTCTTCCCTAGCGCCGTCGCGTCATTGGTTTCTGTCTTGTTCTAGATTGTAACCCTAATCAATGAATTCTAAACTATAAGTATTGTACCATTACACGATTGTCAATTTTATCTTAGTGTAACGGAACTGTTGTGTTTATGTTTTTATTATTATTATTATTATTATTTATGGAGCTCTTCTGTTGCAGCTTCAAATCTTTTCACGAAAAAAATTTGATTCTTTAAAACGTTAAAGAAATGGTGTTTCCTTCACAAAGCAACTATCTAGGTCCTATCCTATCCTATCTAGGTCCTATCCTATCCTATCTAGGTCCTATCCTATCCTATCTAGGTCCTATCCTATCCTATCTAGGTCCTATCCTATCCTATCTAGGTCCTATCCTATCCTATCTAGGTCCTATCCTATCCTATCTAGTCCTATCCTATCCTATCTAGGTCCTATCCTATCCTATCTAGGTCCTATCCTATCCTATCTAGGTCCTATCCTATCCTATCTAGGTCCTATCCTATCCTATCTAGGTCCTATCCTATCCTATCTAGGTCCTATCCTATCCTATCTAGGTCCTATCCTATCCTATCTAGGTCCTATCCTATCCTATCTAGGTCACAATCGTCCATTTCAATCGTTTTGAGAATTTTTTGTTCTAATTAATTTCCCATGTGATCATGGGCTGTCTCTGTCTCCTCCAGAGCTATACCTGGGCTGTCTCTGTCTCCTCCAGAGCTATACCTGGGATGTCTCTGTCTCCTCCAGAGCTATACCTGGGATGTCTCTGTCTCCTCCAGAGCTATACCTGGGCTGTCTCTGTCTCCTCCAGAGCTATACCTGGGATGTCTCTGTCTCCTCCAGAGCTATACCTGGGCTGTCTCTGTCTCCTCCAGAGCTATACCTGGGCTGTCTCTGTCTCCTCCAGAGCTATACCTGGGCTGTCTCTGTCTCCTCCAGAGCTATACCTGGGCTGTCTCTGTCTCCTCCAGAGCTATACCTGGGCTGTCTCTGTCTCCTCCAGAGCTATACCTGGGCTGTCTCTGTCTCCTCCAGAGCTATACCTGGGATGTCTCTGTATCCTCCAGAGCTATACATGGGCTGTCTCTGTCTCCTCCAGAGCTATACCTGGGCTGTCTCTGTCTCCTCCAGAGCTATACCTGGGCTGTCTCTGTCTCCTCCAGAGCTATACCTGGGCTGTCTCTGTCTCCTCCAGAGCTATACCTGGGATGTCTCTGTATCCTCCAGAGCTATACATGGGCTGTCTCTGTCTCCTCCAGAGCTATACCTGGGCTGTCTCTGTCTCCTCCAGAGCTATACCTGGGCTATCTCTGTCTCCTCCAGAGCTATACATGGGCTGTCTCTGTCTCCTCCAGAGCTATACCTGGGATGTCTCTGTCTCCTCCAGAGCTATACCTGGGCTGTCTCTGTCTCCTCCAGAGCTATACCTGGGATGTCTCTGTCTCCTCCAGAGCTATACCTGGGCTGTCTCTGTCTCCTCCAGAGCTATACCTGGGCTGTCTCTGTCTCCTCCAGAGCTATACCTGGGCTGTCTCTGTCTCCTCCAGAGCTATACCTGGGCTGTCTCTGTCTCCTCCAGAGCTATACCTGGGCTGTCTCTGTCTCCTCCAGAGCTATACCTGGGCTGTCTCTGTCTCCTCTAGAGCTATACCTGGGCTGTCTCTGTCTCCTCCAGAGCTATACCTGGGCTGTCTCTGTCTCCTCCAGAGCTATACATGGGCTGTCTCTGTCTACTCCAGAGCTATACCTGGGCTGTCTCTGTCTCCTCCAGAGCTATACATGGGCTGTCTCTGTCTCCTCCAGAGCTATACCTGGGATGTCTCTGTCTCCTCCAGAGCTTTACTTGGGCTGTCTCTGTCTCCTCCAGAGCTATACCTGGGCTGTCTCTGTCTCCTCCAGAGCTATACCTGGGCTGTCTCTGTCTCCTCCAGAGCTATACCTGGGCTGTCTCTGTCTCCTCCAGAGCTATACCTGGGCTGTCTCTGTCTCCTCCAGAGCTATACCTGGGCTGTCACTGTCTCCTCCAGAGCTATACCTGGGCTGTCTCTGTCTCCTCCAGAGCTATACCTGGGCTGTCTCTGTCTCCTCCAGAGCTATACCTGGGCTGTCTCTGTCTCCTCCAGAGCTATACCTGGGCTGTCTCTGTCTCCTCCAGAGCTATACCTGGGATGTCTTGAGTACATGCGTTGAAGGGACATAACCCGTTTTCAGTTTTGTCAAACAAGGCTAGCCGCTGGTTATCTCACTTTGGAGTCAAGCCCTGTTCTTGATATGGTTATAATGAATGCACAAGCACCTTTGATCAAATTTCATCGGTATTTGACAGCATCTAGTTTTCTTTCTCCATTTTCCCCTCTCCTTTGCAGAACTGTAATGTTTCCATCATCATCCATTTGCCTCGCCTTGACATAATTTATCCCCCCTTGCTTCCTAATCCAGTTGTTGTTGTTTTTTCCTTACACAGTTCTGCTTTAATTCCCCTTTGTTTTATAAGGCTTTTTCTATTTGAGAGCTCTCTATAGAGAAAGCTTTTGAATGAGTGATTCCATTTATTAGGCTTTCTTTGATTACGATGCTGATGTGTTTATCTTTTAAAATAACTTTTCAGGAAATGATCGACATATAATGATTAGCTACTGCCACGCTGATAAAGAGATTGTACACAAAATCTACCACAGTCTTCAAGTAAGTCTTAAGGATTAGAACACACATGCCTAATCTAGATGTTAAATAGTCAGACCTTACACCGTTTTTATGTCATTTTTTAAAATTAATTTTATGCCAATTGTTCATCTCCTTCTTACTTCCTGCGAAATAAAGATAGTGTACACTCGCGCTTAACATTTGAAGGGGAAGGGACAACATCTATCTATGACAACATTATCATAACACTGGAGCAGTTTGGCATTTTATTTTCTACTTAAACTTTGCATGAGGTTTCTGGACTTCTTAAAAGTGCATTAATAGATCTTCATTTAACTTCAGGTGAGTGATATCTGGATGAACGCATTTAAAATGTATTTTTTTTTTTAAAGAATGACCTGAATTTTAATTTTTGGGCTAAAACCTTCTCTGGCTTCAGCAGAGAAAGGCGGTAACCACTCTGCTAGCGATATTGTATGGTTATCAATTGTTTCTGTTTCATGTTTGTGTTAACTAAGGCTACGTCGAAATTCTATAAAGGGGACTAATTCAGCTTATACCACCACTTCAGTCAAATACTATTTCTTTGTCTTGTTTGAGATACCAAACAAAATAATTTATTACCGATAGTTAATGAACTAATTGGTTAATTTTTGTTTCAAATTCATTCTTACGTTTTCAGGTAAAAGAAATTATTGTACACAATTTCAGCTTGATCCGAGATTGAGTGGTGGAGAAATAGCGTGTACAATCTTTTGACCAGACTGTCAGACAGACAGAGTTAGTTGATAAAAGCTTTGTACATATTTTAAATGGATCTTTGCTATTTCATCTATTCTATGTTTTCTGACTACATAAAAAAGAAAGTCATTATATTACTTTCAACAGTATAGATTAACTGTGTGAGTGTCAAAAGAGTTGAGCCGAAGGTTCTTCGAGCTCTAGGCATGTAAGCCTGCTTGAACAAAACCGTTCTGTTTGGAAGAGGTCCAAGTCAATGCCTATGTAAAGCATTGCTATTTCCGATATATTTGGCACTCAGGGCGCATGGACTAGAATGCATGGCCAGAGGCCGAGTACACTGGGAACCTCCTATGTTGTACCAAGCTAACCGTGCAGGACTCGCTATTAGTGTAACGTCCCTTGAGGAATGGCGCATGGATTATCGACAGAGACGTGGAGGCTCTTTTTCAACTGCGCACCGTGCAATGGGAAAACTCTCGCATTCCCTTGGACACTCCCACAGTTTTGTTTTGCTATTCATTTAGCCTAATCACTTCCTCAAGTAATCGTTTCCACCCGGGTGCCACGTTGAAGCAGAATAGCATACCTGTGGGTATGGATTAACCACTCAATTCTATTGTTACAAAAATGTATAGTAAGAGAGGGATATAGATTTTAAAATTTCTTATTCGAACGCTAAATATGCATGATACGCCTATGTATAACTAGGTCTACTAGTCAAAAAGAAATTTAGGTATATGAGCTATCTAGAACATTTTTTTTTAATCAAGAGAAAAAGCATATTACTCTTGCGTTGTCATGAGCTATATATCTGATCTCTTTTTTTTTTTTTTTAGTTGTTGAAGCTATGCATTCTATTTGTGAGATCTATATCCCCAGAGTCTAGGCTACAACTTGTGGATAGATAAAGAGAAGATTGAAACTGATTTGTTAGACAGTATGGCTCAAGCTGTTCAGAATTCTTCGATTGTTATTATGTGCATCTCTCAGAAATACAAAGATAGCGCCAACTGCGAAATGGGTACTAAAATATTCATATTTTACTGCATAAAATAGGTTATAACACTTTCGTATCTCTTAAGCAGGGCCGGCATTATATGGCTCCTTCTGTCTCGGAAGACAATGGATGCGCCCAGAAAAGTCACTGGTTTTGGTTACGTCTTGAGACGGTGCAGAATCTGGAGTTGCTGATCAAGCCAATTCTGGGTAGGCAGAGTTTGCCGGCATTAGGCATAAGCAAACTAGACAGCCTTCTAGGGTCTCCTATTTTGAGAGTCTAACAGGACTAAAGTTTTTTTGTTGTTGTTGTTGTTTTTTGTTAATCAAATCCCAAACATTGTGGGTTGCACGCTATAAGTCTATTAATCAAGTTCTTACTTTCTATGTATACATCTATTTTTTTAAATGAGCTATGTTAAAAGGGGAAAAGACGCTATTAGTTTTGTGTGGCCTGTCTGTCCGTCTGTCCATTCGTCCCGTTTAGATCTCAGAAACTAGAAGAGAAAATGAAAATCAGATATCATGATATTTTAGATCATTCAAAGTTCTGATGCAACGGCTACTTTTTTTCTGTATCGAAAGTGAACCAACTAATTTTTTAAATTATATATGCGAGCAGATTTTTTTAAAAATTACACCACTTTTAAATGAAAAACTTCAGGATAAGCAAGTCTTATTAAAATGTTCACAAGCTTCTTCATTAATAAATCTATAGATCTATATATATAATACGAGTTCTAGTCTAGATATAGCAGATTCTATATCAAGATTCTATATCTAGATCTAGACTTAGATATAGACTTAGATCTAACTCTAGATCTAGACTTTTAAAGACTGAAATCTATTCCTAGATCTAGACTTAGAGCTATTTCTAGTTTGTTTGTTTTTTCTTTTGTTGAAAATGTCAGAATGTAATTTCCAGTATCGTGCATCGAATCGCAAACGATAATCAGATGAGGAGATGTTCTAACAACACAAAGATGCGATTTGTCAAATTTTGTTACTCATCAGCCGCCGTCACATTAGGCAGAATCAGCTACGCCGTGAAATTAGTAAACATCAACTTCGCCATAACCTTATACAGCATCAACTTCTCCATCACATTAGGCAGCATCGACTGCGCCGTCACATTAGGTAAAATCAACTTCGTTGTCACATTAGGCAGCTTCAACTTCGCCTTCACATTAGGCAGCATCAACTTGTTACTAAAGAGGAATTACAATTTTTAAAAAAGTGTATGCCTTGTTATAGTTCATATGGAGCCACCAAATTACAATTCCCCTAGGGCCCCCAAGTACCTTAGGCCGGCCCTGTCTCAAATTCTTATTGTTATTCATTTTAAAAATACTAAATTTGTATATTGTTAGAATTTTCTTAATTCATGCTCATCATATTTATCTAAATTTTCAGAAGCGAAATATACCTCGAATCTAAATAAAGACTACCTCATAGTGAAAGTGACACCGAACTTCAAACCAGACGGTTGGCTCGGGTTGATGCTGGGTCAAAGGTTATACTTTGATTTCAGTGGCAGGAGTCCATATGACACCGTGATGCAGGTAATGCTTAACAAAATGCTTGTCTCCAATACACTTTAAAAATAACCCAAATAAATAAAACGCACAAAAATTGAAATAAGTTACACAAATGAATCAAAACATTGTCTTACGTTGAAGGTTCCTTCATAAATATAGATTGCTACGTCCTAGCCTAGAGGGAGCAAGGAATGAGAATGGAACGGGAAGCCCGAAGCAGCTAGAAAAACCAAACGACTTAGCATTGATTAACATGCATTACTAGATTGACATATGCAATGCGTAGGAAGTAATTATCTTGTTGTTGTTGTTTTTTTTAAAGTGGCCAAACGTCTGTAATATATAATATAAGATAAGAATGTCAGCGTGCTCGATTCAAAGTCATACCACTGGACCTTGGAATGGGTTGTCAGAGTCAGGCAGAAAAACCAAAGACTTGGCTAGGTGTCATTGAGTAGCATGCATGACTAGATTGTGTTCACATTGTGTTTATATGTATGTGTATGTAATTGAAATATAGAATATATAGAAAATAGTTAATATTGTATTGTGTGTAACGTGCGTATGAGTGTGTTATTAAAGAATATGATGTGTCCAGAGTTTAGTGTTGGCATCGCTTATATTGACAAAAGCAGTAGTGGTGTAGTATTAAAGGGAAACTCCGATGATTTTTACAATTGTTGATACAATATCTGGATTGACACAAAGTGAATATAGGCCTATTATTCTTTGTATTTTATTGTCAATAATATTGTTACGTATTTCTTAATCTTCTGGCTAAATGTACTAGTAGGCACACAAATAAAAATACTGTAAAGAACTTGACGACTAAACTTTCAGCTTCATATTGTTACAAATGACCAGTGACAGGAAGAGGTTAACGTGTGACCCCGACGAGATAACACAGCAGCGGGTGTTCTCTGGAATGTACATGTATAAACAGAGACAGGATGTGACGTGTCCTTACGTGTTATTCCAGAAGGTACTAGCAATGTCCAGTGACAGATAGAGGTCACAACTTGTGACCCCGGCAAGATGACACTGCAGCCAATGTTTTCTGGAATCTACATGTATAAACAAAGACAGGATGTGACGTTTCCTCACGTGTTGTTTCAGATGATACTGGCTGTGTTTGTGCAACTTTGGAGGAGAGATTAGGGACTCTATATAAGCCAGAGAGTTAATGTAAAAAGTCAGTCGTGAGTGAGTCGTCGGTACTGTTGTCTACTGTGCGAGACAGTAGAGGAAAGATGTGTACGACTCGATGCAAGTTAACTAGGGTAGAGTTAACTGGAGTGGACTACTGTCGTTAAAGTCTATACAGCGAACTACAGTGGACTTGAACCGTTACAGTCGATGTAAGACGTGTGCGGCTCTGATTCGGTAGACTTGAATACGACTTGGTTCAGCTTTGGAAGACCTGGAGCGACACTGGAAAGTGTGTCGTTGGTCTGTTCTGTGGAATACGGCTCGATGCAAGTTGAGGAGAGATGAATAGCAACGAAGTGAAGAGATGAATTGCAACGAAGTAAAGCTAACTGTAAACTGACAGATATTGTACAGTCTTCTACGCTACATGTTACAGTAACAAATTGTTAGAGTTAATAGTCAATAAAGTTATATGAGGCTGAAAGTTTAGTCGTCAAGTTCTTTACAGTATTTTTATTTGTGTGCCTACTAGTACATTTAGCCAGAAGATTCAGAAATACGTAACAATATAGCTTTATTAACTATTAACTCTAACAATTTGTTACTGTAACATGTAGCGTAGAAGACTGTACAATATCTGTCAGTTTACAGTTAGCTATACTTCGTTGCTATTCATCTCTTCTCAACTTGCATCGAGCCGTATTCCACAGAACAGACCAACGACACACTTTCCAGTGTCGCTCCAGGTCTCCCAAAGCTGAACCAAGTCGTATTCAAGTCTACCGAATCAGAGCCGCACACGTCTTACAAAGACTGTATCGACTGTAACGGTTCAAGTCCACTGTAGTTCGCTGTATAGATTTTATCGACAGTAGTCCACTCCAGTTAACTCTACCCTAGTTAACTTGCATCGAGTCGTACACATCTTTCCTCTACTGTCTCGCACAGTAGACAACAGTACCGACGACTCACTCACGACTGACTTTTTACATTAAATCTCTGGCTTATATAGAGTCCCTAATCTCTCCTCCAAAGTTACACAAACACAGCCAGTATCATCTGAAACAACACGTGAGGAAACGTCACATCCTGTCTTTGTTTATACATGTAGATTCCAGAAAACATCGGCTGCAGTGTCATCTTGCCGGAGTCACAAGTTGTGACCTCTATCTGTCACTGGACATTGCTAGTACCTTCTGGAATAACACGTAAGGACACGTCACATCCTGTCTCTGTTTATACATGTACATTCCAGAGAACACCCGCTGCTGTGTTATCTCGTCGGGGTCACACGTTAACCTCTTCCTGTCACTGGTCATTTGTAACAATAACTTAGTAATTTATGTTTTTCTGAAGTAATTGTTTTACCATCCAAAACGCTCAGATTTTAACGTCACACAAAACTATTATTTTAATCCAGTTTCCTATAACGGAAAACCATAAGTTTGCATTCTTGTAAAAGACCTAGATCTAGGTCTATGCAGTTTGATCTAGATCTTATAAGCAAAGAAAAAAAAAGCAGGTTAAGAGTAAATCTACATGTTTGAGTAAACATGGCAGTGTGTATTACTGCCCCTGACCACTCACCACAACAAACACTGTGGCTTGGTTGTCTCCAATGAGAAGAAGGTGGAAGGAAAGATTTCAATGTGGCTATCAAACTTGAGCCAAAGTTTCTGACCTAAGATTGAGGAGACTTTAGGAGCAGCGCGACATAGCAGACGTGACACATAGACTTATATATTATACCTAGATTGGAAACCGGAAATAAATTCTTATCCGCGACTGATCGATGCACAGACGTATACATGTACAGATTTTTATGTACGTAAACTCTTTTTTCAGGCTCTAAGGGTTACGCCCCAATCAATCTTTTCTGTCTTAGAAAAGTAATGATCTTTAGGTTTCAAAGTTTAGAGATAATGCAAAATCATTTATCGGATATTCACGCAAATATAAGAAACGAAGTCATTTCCTGTTTGTTTCCATTGAGATAATGTTGATGTTCATGTTGCTTTAAATCATCTTATGTACATTTAAATAGATCTTTGTAGATTATGTATCTAAAAATTGCAAAATAATAATTATGAGACGAGAGTACTCTTATTTTTGATGTTCAATTTCTAGATTTAGATCTAAAAATTAAATTATATGTTACGTAGGTTAGGGTTGAAAAAAACAACTTTACTTCTTTTAACTACTATACAAAACAACGCCTTGATCCAACTTTGTAAACAATTTTCATGACATTTTTTGTAATGCTAAAAAATCTCCATGTCCAGTCTAGATATAGTATATATAAGTCTATGACGTGACAATTTCAAGTTTTGAAAAACGAGATAAAGAACAGTTGAAATCTATCAGTAAGCCGAAAGTAGAACATAGTAGAATGTATCGTATGGTCGAATGTATCGTATGGTCGAATGTATCGTATGGTCGAATGTATCGTATGGTCGAATGTATCGTATGGTCGAATGTATCGTATGGTACAATGTATCGTATGGTCGAATGTATCGTATGGTCGAATGTATCGTATGGTACAATGTATCGTATGGTCAAATGTATCGTTTGGTAAAATGTATCATATAGTACAATGTATCGTATGGTACAATGCATTGTATGGTCAAATGTAACGTATGGTCGAATGTATCATATGGTAGAATGTATCGTATGGCACAATGTATCGTATGGTACAATGTATCGTATGGTCGAATGTATCATATGGTAGAATGTATCGTATGGTACAATGTATCGTATGGTACAATGTATCGTATGGTACAATGTATCGTATGGTTGAATGTATCATATGGTAGAATGTATCGTATGGTAGAAGGTATCGTATGGTACAATGTATCGTATGGTACAATGTATCGTATGGTACAATGTATCGTATGGTACAATGTATCGTATGGTCGAATGTATCATATGGTAGAATGTATCGTATGGTACAATGTATCGTATGGTACAATGTATCGTATGGTCGAATGTATCATATGGTAGAATGTATCGTATGGTACAATGTATCGTATGGTACAATGTATCGTATGGTACAACGTATCGTATGGTAGAAGGTATCGTATATAAAGATGGAAGTCAGTTCGGAAGCACAGGTAAAGTAAAAAGCATGGGCCATGAGAAATGTTCAGGCTCAATAAAAAAACCACGTTGTTTGATACCAGGTCACTCAACGAAGTCAGAAAAGTTTAAATCCAATTGGTCGTGATGGCAATGTTTTGAGAGGCATATCTTGTGGGTCATACAGACATCTTTTTGTCTAAATGTCCAGACAGTTAGGAACATCTGAGAAAGAAATTCATAATCGTAGAGCAGGAAGACAAAACGTGTCTGTTTACTAGAGACCGTAGAGATAAAGATTTACAAGTACGTTTTGAGGCTTTTAACTTCGCCGCATCGGGCAATGTACGCTTCAATATATCTTGTGGGAAAGACTTGAAGAGGTCATGATCAAAGCTAGTATGGTTGACGATAGTGGAGACATTAGAACAGACACGAAATAGAGCAGTGAGATTCATAACAAACGAATATTCACATTTGACTATTGTAACACCTTTAGTTAAATCACTAAATTTTGAAAGCCTTCAGGACAGAAGACTCACAAGTAAACTAGCAATTATACATAAAACACTGAATCCATAATCTTCAAATACAAAAACAAAATTTAATAAAATACTCTGAAAGACACAAAGATAAAGGCACATTTCTCGTTCCATATGCTAGGACAAATTTGTACAAATACTCCTTGTTCCCTAGCGCTATTAGAGCATATAATGGGTTTCCTGAGCTAGCCACGAAAACTAGTGACTTGGCAGAATTTAAGTCAGTGGTTAATATACATGACTAAATGCATGACGCGTAGGACGTAATCATCTTCTTTTTTTTTTTGAAGTAACGTCTGTATTATATAAGATAAGATAATTCAATTCTGACCTGCTTGGTTTTTAATAATACACATGTCTAGAGCTGCTAGTATTGTTTGGACACTATTTAAGTTGCATAAGGGCTCTTGAGGAGGCATGTGCCCCGAGTTTACTTTCATTTTTTTTTAAATTAACAAATAGATCTAGCCGCACATATTTTTTTTTGTTGGTCTAGATCTATTACATATTTCATTAAATAGATTGATCCAAACTATTTGATACTATGACACTTAATGCACGCTTTTTTTTCAAAGAAATGTCTTTGTATTTTGCTTGTATTTTAATCCCATTCTTTGCCTGTTCTTTAAGGATCTAGTTAAACAGATTGAAGTCATAAGAAAGAAACAGAGCTCAAGTTCTTGATGTATCCAGAGATTGAATGGGAATCATTAGGTCATACACCTCGTTTCTTGTAATTTCTTGTAATATTGATCGTATAGTGTTGCATTAACTCTTTCTCTCCTAACTGACGATACCAACGTTGATTCTACTAGAATGTGGTAAATAATTACGGAGAGAAAGAGTTAATCAACTGGAGATCTTGGAGTATTTTTTCCCATGCTGATGTAGCCTTTTTTGTTTTTGTCCCGCTATTTGAAGACCTATGTATTGAGCTAGCCCATCGTCCAAACACAACGTAGATTTATAGGTTAATAATTTCGTTATTTTAGATAGTGCCCAGAACAACTCTGTCTGTCAATATGTCTGTCTGGATTCTTGTACACTTTTTTTTCTTGCACTTTCCACTCTTGGATCCAGTTGAAACTTTCCACAATTATTATATATATTTATAGCTTTTATATACTGATACTTTCATGCTTATAGCATGCTCAGAGCGCTTTGGTCCAATCTCATTTGTGGACCAGTGGGGGGAGGGGGTATCTAGAAGTTAGTTTTTCGGGCTGCCTTTAGGCGCTCAGTAAACACAACTCTGCCCGAGTCGGGTGTCGAACCTCGAGCCAAGCCAAGTTTAAGCGCACTTAGTCTCTCGACCACGCTTCCCCATGTCAATGAAAAAAACATGAATCAATCGAAAGATAAACCGATTAGTTTCATTCATTAGTGGCAAATAATTAATGTTTCATATATATAGTAAAGGAAATTAATATTACAGTATTGAGAGGTATGACATAAAAAGTGCAGTTATTTCCCTAAGATAAGCTTTATCTTTAAAATTTGTTTTAAATTGTATCTAATACACAGTAGAAGTTACTCACTATGTATATGCATTCTTATACCAATAATTGAGAGACTGTTTGTATGTATCAGTCTCTGAGAAGAGACCAAGAATTCATCTATGTTGAACTTAAGAAGCTTCATTTAAAAAAAAAATTATTATTCCTTGTATTTATATTGTTTGTTGGATTTTTTCTATTTAACAACTCTTCCTTTAATAAAAATAGCACGTCCTTTAACTCTTTCTCTCCTAACTGACTATACCAGCGTTGATTCCACCAGAATGTGGTAAATAATTACGGAGAGAAAGAGTTAAAAAACGAACGCTTTTATTTATTTTGTATGTCATGTTTACAATTATTTTAAACTCTGCTTGTCTGGCAAAAAGTTTGTGCACGTTGTTTTTTTCGACCCCCACACTCAGATCAAGAAGAAATAAAAAAAATGTGCACAATTATGTCTGTAACCTGACAACAAAAGAAGCATTGAAAACAAGGTTACAAAGACAGTTTGCGTGGAAACACAAACTCCAAATCGGCCCCTGAAGTGGTCCGCTATGGCAGGTAAAAAAGGTAGGTTTCAGTATTTTCAGAAAGAATATCAGAAACTATGAACTACAACTTATCAACAGCTATCTCCGTATCTTGTATCTCCGTATTTTGTATCTCCGTATCTTGTATCTCCGTATCTTGTATCTCCGTATCTTGTATCTCCGTATCTTGTATCTCCGTATCTTGTATCTCCGTATCTTGTATCTCCGTATCTTGTATCTCCGTCGGTATAAAAAAGAAGAGACTAAACTTCTGTCGAAAGTGTTGTCGATAATGTTATATTGTTAGTTCGACGATCGACCTGATACCAAAGAATACGAAGATTTATTGACTCTGTTATTATTATTACATTGTTAATATTCATATGTATTCAATGAACGGATAGTTATGAAGGTATAGTCAAAAACGTAAACACAAATCCTTTGGCCATATCACAAGGCCATCAGGGCTCGCCAAGACCTTCCTTCAGGGAACAGTACCAGGAAGAAGAGGAAGACAATTAAAGCGATGGGAAGACAACACCAAAGAATGGTCACGCCTATCAGTGAAAAAAAAATTCTACCAAAGGCAAAAGACACAGCATGGATAGATACGTTGACAGATCCTGTGTGGTGCCCCAATGTCCAACAGACTATAGATATGTGAACGTGAAGATGAAGTTAAATTAGTCTTATAATTTGTGCGTTACACCAAACAAAACATTATAACTATAAAAACCAAAATGTACATTCAGACTAGACTCGCTCATAATTTACATGTGAAACTAGAACACCACGCCACACCATCAAACTAGAACAACACACAAACAACACACCACCAAACTAGAACAACACACAAACAACACACCATCAAACTAGAACAATACACAAACAACACACCGCACCACACCACTAAACTAGAACAACACACCGCACCACACCTAAAAAACTAAAACAACACACCAGACAAACACACCACGCCACATAGCTAGAACAACATACCACACCACCAAACTAAAACAACACACCGCACAACCACACCACACCACCAATCTAGAACAACACACCATACCACCACAACACAACATCAAACTGCAACACTGCAACACCACCACACTGTACCACCACACCACACCATGAGGCAGACATGCTGATGGATATTTATGTTGGTCAAATTATGACAGGATTCAGGACAATTCTGAGGTAAAACAGCTGATCCATCCGCACTAGAGCTAGTTGATGGCATATAAAAAATATATATATATATAATTCTATTCTTCGTTAAAGAGTTTGGACGAGAAGAAGAAGTAAAGAAAAGATCACTCTTTTATTTCTGCGGATAAAGTTATACCACGAACTTTACGAGCCTTGCGTGTAGCGAAGTCATACAGTATATCATAAAAATTCTATTTCAGGAGATTCGTAGGAGTTTTCTAAAGATTTTAATAATTTCTGGATATTTCCAGGAGTTTTTTGTATACTTTGCAATTTTAGGAGATTTTCGAGAGCTCCTGGTAAATTGATAAGAGGCCGCGGGAAATCTGTTATAAGTTATACAATGATTTAATTTAATAATGTATACACATAGAATTAGCGCGAGCCCAATGCGGTCACCTAAGGCCGGCTCTGCAAAATAGCGGCGTATGCTACGCCGCCGGTCGACTAGTAATTTTATAAAGCAGAGGCGTAATGAGAGGGGGGCAAGAGGAGCACGATGCCCTGGGCGCCACATTCCGTTGGGATCGTCACACGCAGAGAGGCGCCTAACAATAAAATAATTGTAGATATTTTAGTTAGGGAATACATTCTAATGTTATTTGTATTATATTATTATTAAATACTTTTTTATTCATAGGTCTATATTTCTATGTGTGGTTTATGGAAAATGAGGGGAGGCGGCGCCAATAAATTACCTTGCCCCATGTGCACGTTTTGCTCACTACGCCTCTGTAATATAAAGGTCACTAGAAAATGTGCTACTAAAACCATTGTAAATCTTCATTTTTTTTTTACTTATGAACTGAGCCTAACACTAGAGCTCTTTACGCAACTAGAATCTTGAGGTGAGGTAAAACAGCTGATCCACCCGCATTGGTTCGTTCCTGTGGCGTGATTCCTGGAAACACTACATCCTTGGTATCGGAACTACTTTTCTCGTTTTTCGTGTGATTCTTTAAAGAAAACCTAACTACAAGATTGTTAAGTAATTTGAATGGGAATTTCCCTTTTCTTTACACTTGGTTCAGTACTTTCTGAAGTAAAAATTTGAATGGGAATTTCCCTTTTCTTTACACTTGGTTCAGTACCTTCTAAAGTAACGTCAGTAATATATAGAATAGTGATAGAATTGCGTATTTACTAAGTACTTTTATTTATTTATGGATGCCACAAAGGCACATATCGAATTGTTAAAGGCTTTATGATATTTTCTTATAAAGGCCCATTGAGCGTCGTATTAAAAAAAAATCATTCACAGACTCTATAGTGTAATACTATTTTAATCAAACATATTTACCGAAATAGTTTAATAGCCTTCATCCGTAGACAGTGCTACTAGTAGGCTTCATCCTTTTAGAGACAACATACTTAGCGATTAAAAAGCAACTAACGCCTATGTTTCTTATAAAGATATAGAGTAGGCATGCGTACAGTTATCGATACTTCATCAAACTTAACATGATGATTTTGAAGACAGGTAGACCTAGAATTGGATGTCCATCATATAATATAGACTTTGTGGGCTGGATTGTATAGAAATGCGCTGGCCGATTTTAGCACCCAGTCCGCCCTTGACAGTATTGAAACAAGTGTTTAAAGAAATTATCGATCGATCACTCAACTCAATAATCTGTTTCAAAATACCTCTATTCAGGTCGCACATTCATGGGCAAAACCTGGAACCTCACGGGCGGACACGGTTCACAGAAGCGGCTCTAACGATTTTCCTAGAAATTTAATATTTGAGGAATATTGTTAGTAAAGTAATGAATGACTCTGGGAAAACTCTGGTTTGACCGTTATA
>JAZGLO010000013.1:3067500-3193039 GCA_036873155.1 Biomphalaria sudanica
GCAAAATTTCAGCTTGATCCGAGATTGGGTGTGGGAGAAATAACGTGTACAAAGTTTTTACCAGACAGATACAGAGTGAGACAGTGACTTATTATAACCTTTTTAAAAAAACATTCAATATCATTGCGTGTAATCTGTTCACATTCATGCCTGGGAAATATAGACAACTCTTTCATACCTAGATAGCAACACAGAAATAACACATTCACTCTCGCCATACCCTCCCCTGACGGTTGGTCAATATTTTCCATTCTTGGTAAAAATCATTCAGACCAATACCTGAAGCAGTTACCTTATTCAAATGCGGGAGGGGAGACAAACTCGTAGATACATGTAGAAAGATTTAATTGACCTCATTCACCAATCATAAAAACCACCCCAAGTGCCTCCCCCATCCTTTCTATACAGCTTACGAATCAATCAAGGATATCACGTGACCGTACTTGTTAACGGTTTATCCATGGGCATCACGTAACCGTTCGTTCTTTTGGTAAACGAGGTTCATTCAGTGCTAAAGGTTTTAAAAAAAAAACATTTTTACAAATATTTCGCAATTAAAACATGGGCTATTTTCATATTTTCTGTTCACTGAATTTTTCTTAGGAAATTCTTACCTGGCTTTTGTCCAAAACATGTTACCCATCTGCCCAAAACTACCCACAGTTTACCTGCACGTGATAAGGAATGTACCTGTTCACATGTTCATTGTTTATGGGCTGGTCTTACTCAGATCTAACTTCGAGCAGCTCACTCCAACGGAAATTCCCGAAAAAACTAAAAATAGATATTCGTCACTACCCCCTCACGTTTCATTTATTCTATTTAATGCGGTGTAAGAAAGTGACTTCTGCTAGAGAAGGTTGCCTACAAATGATCTAGTAGTCGTGTGTGGATTTCAATTTGAGAGTCTTCTTACTGTGGAATAAATTAAATTAGATTAGTTTCTTATGTTAGTTATCACAGCCAACTGATCTGATCTAGATTTGATAGTCAGTATTTTTGTTACTGCTACACTGTTAGTAGACACGTGATTCGCTTTTACCTGGATTACATTCAACTGGTGAGATATGATAACTTACTTTACTTCATGTGTTTCGTGACAGACATATTTAAGCAGGTTTACTTATTTAATAAGATAAGATTAGAAAAGGGAGAACAGTGCCGGCCCTAGGAAATTGAAAGCCCTTGGCGAAGTGAATTAGGTGGCCCCAAATGAATTACAAGATAAATGCAAACGAAAATATGCAATTAAATTGAAAAAAAAAGGCAATTTATGAAACACCTACCTGTATGATCTAGAGATTAGATTTAGAGCTAGACTAGTAGACATAGAGCCATAGAGCTCTTCTGTTACAGATTGGAAAGAGACTTAGAGCTAGACTAGTATATATATCTTATGTAATACAGACGCTACTTCAAAAAAGATGATTACGTCCTACGCGTCATGCATTTAGTCATGCATGTTAACCAATGACTTTTAAACTGATTATTTTATTAAATTTTGTTTTTGTATTTGAAGATTATGGTTCAGTGTTTTATGTATAGAGCCAAAGAGCTCTTCTATGCTTGAGATTTGATGCAAGTTTCGCAATTTTTTCTCTTAATATTTTTTTTTGTAAGTTCTTTGCGAGTCAGCGTGAGGCCCCCATCAGTAGAAGGCCAAGGCGGCTGCCTAGTTTGCTTATGCCTGAGACCGGCTCTGTGCGTTTAGAGAGGAAGTAAGAGAGCCGGAGAGAGAGAGAGAGAGAGAGAGAGGAAAGTGAGAGTCGTGTGAAAGAGGGAGAGAAATAGAGATCAAACGGAAGTGAGAAAGAGTGCAAAGAGAAAGTTTATGGTCAGATAGAGGAGAAAGGGAGGGAGGGAGGGAGGGATGGGCAGAACAAAGGAGGGATGGAGAGGAATGGGTATATAAAGTGAAGAGTGGATAAATAAAGTGAAGACAAGAGCTACAGAAAAAAAGAAGACGAGCTCAGGAAGAAAGAGGGAAGAGAGATGGGGAGGGAATGAGGAGGAAAAAAGAGCGAGGAAGGTTGGTGGAGAGAAATGAGTAATAGAGAGTGTGGGAGAGAAGGAGGAGAGAGTGTTAATTATGAGAGTAAGTGAGAGATATATAATGAATGAAAGGGGATAGTAAGGGAGGAAGAAAGAGAACAAGAGAGAGAAGGAGAGAGAGGAGAGTATTGACGAGAGAGGGAAGATTATGAGTGAGTCAGTAACAGAGGAGAGAGAGAGAGAGAGAGTCATTAAAAAATGGTAGAGAAAAGCTGAAAAGTTATTTAGATCAAAATAATCGCTCGATAAGATGTATCAAGGAAACATTGTCTTTTTTTTTTAATATAAAAGTATAATTAATGTTCATCTTGTTCATTTAGCAGTCACAAGTTTCGGCTGTGAACAAAAAAAAAAGATGTCGGAAGTTCAGAGACGAGACAGCCTCAGACACCTGGACACTGAGCTCACCAAGAGACTGTATAACGGTAATAATGCTTAACTTAATTTTATCAACACTAGAATGTAGGCGACAATAATCATTTTGCTAGATTTTTTTTTGTTTTGTTTTCTTTGTTGGACCAGTTGTGACATGTGCAATTGTCTTAGTGTTGATTTTCTTTAATCAGTCTGGGTTCTTTGTAAATGCAGTTATTTACTCGTTGCCAATGAGAGCGGATTTCACATTAAAATGTAAAGTTTACTAGCTGATACCCGTGCTACGCTACGGTTTAAATACATGGTATATATATTAACTTTATTTTGCCTTTAAACACCCTCAATGAAGCACCCCGCCTTACAATGCTCCCCCACGCCCAACACATTTTTTTTTTAAATTCTACAAACGAAGAGCCCGCAAACCCTATTATAGAGTATGCTTAAACACTTTTTAGGCACATCAATTGTATACCTTTCATGCCCCTGCACTTTAAAATATAGTTCGTCCATCGTGGTTCGATGATGACCACTTTGTCATTCAGGAGGATGAGGGCTTTGCACTGGGGGTTTGTAATTCCTCATGTGGCTGGTGAGACCTATGTGAGCCCGGAATGTTCGGTTGCACACCAGCAGGTTATTCCAGCTGGAGCTAGTGTTATTGGTCTTGCTTTTCTTCTCTGGCGTTTTTCTTCTGCCAGCGTTGTTCTCTTTTCCTCAGCAACATGTGCGCCAGTTTTCACAGCGCGACGCCATGATGCTCTGTCATGTGCCTCTGTCTCCCAGGTGGCTGGGTCTATGCTGAATGCCTTTAGAGAAGCTTTGAGGGTGTCCCTGAAGCGTTTTCTTTGACCGCCTTTCAAGCGTATTCCTTCGCTTTGTTGGCCATACAAGAGACGCTTAGGGATGAGGCGGTTTTCCATTCTGCAGACGTGTCCTGCCCATCGCAGCTGGAACTGCATCAGAATTGTGTGGATTCTTTGCAGACCCGCTCTTCGAAGAACTTCAGTATCTTGTATTTGTCTTGCCATTTGACATTCAGTATTTTAGCTTAAATATTACAGACGTTACTTAAAAAAAAGAAAACAAGTCCTAAGCATTTCATTTGTTAAGTCTAGTCATGCATGTCCATTAATGACTTAAACTCTGGCGTTGGTTTTCCTTGCTGATTCAGGCAGCATATTCCATTCTGTAATGGCGCTGGGGAAAAAGGAGCACTTGTACGAATTTGTTCTTGCTTATGGAATAGGAAATGTTTCTCTATCTCTGACTCTTTCTGAGTATTTCATCAGATTTTGTTTCTGTATTTCTAAGCTTTTATATAGCGCTACTTTCATGCTTATAGCATGCTCAGAGCGCTTTGGTCCAATCTCATTTGTGGACCAGTGGGAGTTGGTCTTCCGTGCTGCCTTTAGGCACAACTCTGCCCGAGTCGGGTGTCGAACCTCGAGCCCCCTTCTAGGTAGTCAAGCCAAGCCAAGTTCAAGCGCACTTAGCCTCTCGACCACGCTTCCCACAATACTTTATTGTACAAATTTGTCGTCACATATGAAACGAGGAATGTGCCTTTATCTTTCTTTTTTTTTTATATTTTGTTTTTACATAGAAGATTATGGTTCAGTGTTTTATGTATAATTGCTACTTTACTTTTGAGTCTTCTATCCTGAAGGCTTTCTAAATTTAGTGATTTTTCTAAAGATATCTTTATGTAATAGCTCCTCCTAATATATCATATCGTTTTTTTTCTAGGTAATCATGAGATGGAGGTGTGTGACTCTGAGGCCGATTTACTCTCGTCTTATATTGGCTGTATGAAGAACCCCGAACACGCTTCGTTTATTCCCGTCAACAACTTCTCGCTCGAGCATCTTCCGGCAGCTTTTCAAGAGGAGGACATTGTCCAGGTGGTCAAGGCACTGGCCGAACTGACTGTGAGAGTCCGTGTTAATGTTACCAGCTTGGAGAGGCCCATGTACCAGCCTGACTCGTATGTCCCTTATCCGTTCTACAACTTTCGAGGGAGGACACTGCCGAGGTTCGGCACGGGTTTGGTGGACAACGTGACCAAATACGAAATGGTACCTTGTCCTTGCAAAGCCTGTCGCATCACTGAGGACCCCAAAGAGGTCTGGGCGGAAATCGAGGTGTTCACCGCTTCCCACGTGGTTTTCGACGAGTCGGAAGCAAGCTCCACCTGCTGTAGATTGTTTTACGATTATCCTGGCGGAGATTACGTCGACGTGAATGACGTCAAAATGTGGCACTCTGACGTTACCAAGGACAAATGCCGTCTGACGTGCCTCACTCACGACGAAGCCTTGATAGACCGACTCCTCAAGACAAACGCAAAAAGAAAGATCCTGTGCCGGCGCGTGCGGGACCGTTTCTGGAACTCCCGCGACGATGACAAACTGACCATCATCGTGTCGCACCCCCACGGGTGCCAGAAGATGATCTCAGTTGGGGAGTGGCGTCAGAGGACCGACGAAGACATGTACTGCATGTATACCTACAACACAGCCACCTGCCCGGGAAGCAGTGGAGCCTACGTCTACATCCTAGGCAGCGTCGGTTGGTGGTACGAGTACGTACACAGGGGAGTGAACCTCGAGGGGACAAATTTCAGCGGCGCTGGTTACGACCCTGATTTCAGACGATAAAATGTATGACAAAGGAAGAGAACTTATTAGAAATGAGCAGCTGAAAAGATTGATTTCTTTACTGTGTCGAGTGTAGATACCATCATTGAAAGTAGAGAACATTTTGATAATTACCCATATAATTAACGTTCTAAAAAAGGTGTTAAGTTATTGCATACTTTTAACAAAAAATTAAAACATGAAAAGCGGTAATATATCTAATTTTAATATTTGCGTCCGTCAGCTGCGTTGGACAGAGAGATCATTCGTTATACAAGACCTGAACACGGACCTGCGACGTCGCAACCTGTGTGTTGTGGAGACCAATCGCTCGTTGCCACGTCGCAAAGGTCTTTTTGGTCTAACCTGCCCACAGGTTGTGACGTTGCAGGTCAGTGTTCAGGCCTTCTATGACGATTGGTTTCGGTTTGAAAGGGCACTAAACCTTCGTATGAGAGGGGGCCCCTCCGAAACGCTTTAAAAACCAGCTCAAGTGTCATTTTGCCTTAACTGGCATAGAAAAGACCATATCTCAGAAAATAACTTTTTAAAAGAGACAGATGGAAATATTCTACAATGGTCAATACACACTTTCACTGTACAAAGAAGCTCTTACATTTCCCTGGACCTCGCTCCTATCTACAGACCCACCTGCAATTTCTTACCGCAACTCTTCCTATGTGTATCAATAAAATAAAAGTGTAGTATATATATTGTCTATAACAATGTCCTTTAATGCAATAAGAAATCCATAATGTGATATTAAGTATATCTTAAACAACGATCACTGTACATGACAATTAGGCCTATGTAAATATTTGATTTGCTGTCTGTGATATGTAAATGAGAACAAATAATAATTTATTCATATAATTTGTGATACTTTTGCCCCCCCCCCCCAAATTAATATAGGTACATGGTATATATTTTTAAAAAAGTATGCTTTTGCAGCCATTGTGTTACCAATTTTCATTTTAAAGCTTCAAATTGTGATGTGTACGTAGGCAAGTGCAGAAAATAATTTTATGCTGTGATTTATTTATTAAACATAATTCATCGACCTGCATGTATATTTTCGCAATCTCATTTCTCGGAGTGTTGGTCATGTGATTTTTAATTTCTTGACTGTGATTTTTTATTTTTTTATAGTTATTCTTTAGTTTGTGTAATAGTAATGTAATAGCTGAATAAACAATATTTCTGTTTTAATTAATTGTTTTTAAAAATGTATTGTTTGTTTCGTTTAGAGATTTAAGCTATTTGTTTGAATTAAGATTTTATAAATTTATAATCACATTTTAACGATGGGATTGGCTGGCTGATACCTCCCCGGGTATGCTGCTCTGTCTCAACATGACACTCGTGTGGAAACGATCGCTAGAGGAAGCGATTAGGCGAAATGAGTAGCAATACAAGACTCCTGCGGAAGTGTCTAAGGGAATGAGAGAGTTTTCTCATTGCACAGTACGGAGTTGCAGAGATCTTAAACGTCTCTGTCGAAAATCCAGGCGCCGTTCCTTTAAGGGACCGTTACATCAATAAAGAGTCCGGCTCGGTTAGCTTGGTAAAACATAGGAAAATGGCTGGTGTGCTCGGCCTTCGGCCATGTATTTTAGTCCATGCGCCCGGAGTGCCAGACAATGAAAATTGCAGTGTTTTATATAGGCATTGACTTGGACCTCGCTTTGTTCAATCAGGCTTTCAAGCTTAGCGTTTGAAGAGCCTTCGGCTCAACTCTTTTGACACTCTCACGGTTAATACATCGGGGTATTTTCAGAAGTTATATCTAATAACCTATAAGTCCATAGAGTTTTAGTTTGCGATTTTTTTTTGATAGTAGTTAGCAGATCACTGAACTAACTGAACTGCTCTAATGGCACTAGTGAAGTAATATATATAGCGCTTATAATACTCATAAAATGTTTCGAAACGTAGGGAAGTAGGAAAATGCATTAGGCTAAACCGACATACAAAATCTAATGTAGATCTAAGATAAACTAAACACATGGTCTGCGATCATCCTTTACAAAAATAAAACTCCACGGCGCAGTGTTCAACTGGCTGCCTAATCTCTCCACCAATGAGTGACATGCTAAATTTAAATCAATATTTTCCGATCGCGATTGAATTGCACGATTTTAAACTTTTAAAAACCAAAACAATTATAGAAAAAAAATATAACTATTACATTTCTCTGAACTAGATTTATTTTTCTTTTTTATGTAAGTTCCTCATCTGCATAAAACAAAACAAAACAAAAAAAAACTTGTATAAACAGTTCAGATATTAATGAACTCATTTTGAATGTTTTCGACGTCGACCTTGTGTGTGCTGTTTCCAAGCATCGACTTTGTTGCAGGTGAGGACCTAGAACAACGAAACTCTGCAATTTTTCTTTTTCGCCACCATAAACATCTGAATGCTAATAAAAATAAAAATTCGCAAACAGAATATTGAGACGTTATCATTAAGAGCACAGTCACTCACAGTGAAATGAGCAATTGCAATTTCTGCTCTTTCCCCCTTTGTGTCATAAGAGCTTAGCTAGGAATTTTCCATCATCTGGGGGCCCGAGGGGGGCTTGACCTCTCTGGGGGCCCCTGCATTTAGCGTAACATTTAATATTCCCTGTAAAAAAAAAAACCACTCATTTGCCCCCCCCCTTAAAGTTGGGGCCCGATGGGATTTTCGAATTCTCCCCCCTCCTCCCCCCTCCCCCCCCCACTTTAGCTACGCTTCTGCTTGAATTTCAGATCTCGAGTGAAATCCGAGTTAACTCAGCAATCAGTTGTGAATAATTACCAGGTTTCACCTGTGCTATGTTTTTGGACATTGTGTTTATCTGCATAGCAAATCTCGTTGACAGCAGGTCTGCAAAGGTACATAACGTTTGAAACAAGGGAGATAATAAAATTAATAAAGTTAGACCTGCTTATGTCTCTTAAACCCCATGAGGCACATGAAAGCTTACAAATCTGTCATTCTCAAGCAGGCTCTTTTTTTTTTTTAACTACGCAAATATTCAGTAGCTCCATCTGTAGGTCTGTCAGGGTGACTTCATTCACATATTACTTCTCCCTGTTAAAAGTTTTCACAAGTCTTCACCGTCAATGACTACATGTGAATAAAAACATTAGTTAATCAATTAGTCGTAGTTTAGTGGCAAGCGTGGTCGAGAGGCTAATTACGCTTAGCTTGGTTACCTATGAAGGGGGCTCGGGGTTCGACACCTGACTCTAACAGAGTTGTGTTTACTGAGCGCCTAAAGGCAGCACGGGAAACCTTCTCCCAAATACTCTCTTCCCCTCCCAAAAATTCTTACTTTAGTACAATGTATAAGTCTTTAAGCCTACAGAGGACCCCAGTTCCATTCTTATAATAAGTTTACTTCTGTCTAATTCTACCAAATTAATACTTTTTTCCCCAACAAACCTTCCATTGGGACGTGGTGGATGAGTTGTTAAGCGCTTAATTTCCGAAGCGATGGGTCCAGAGTTCGAATGTCGGTGAAGACTAGGATTACGAATTTCGGGATTTTTAAGGCGCTCCTGACACCATCCAACTTAAAAGGTACTTGATGATTGGTGCTTGTGCTCCCTTCGCATCAGCGTGGCAGCTCCCTGGAAACGTCCGCCCGGGCAAGCGGAAAGGCTAAGTACGTGAGCAAACAGGGCTCCCAGTGAGCTACCATTGTATGCTCTAGCGAGTGTTGGGGACGTGAGGAAGGCTTGCTAACCAGTCCGAAACCCAACGCTTCGTTCCCAAACTGGGGCCATACGGGTGGTGATGGTCCATCCAGGATGCGTTGGCACATTATAGGTATATAGAGCCCCCCACGTGGGCTCGGCCTACGGCCTCGCACGGAACAGGGGAAGCCGTGTCGTTGGCTCCACGGACCGTGTCCTATGACCAGACGGATGTGATTAAATGATCATCTAGTCGCAGGAGAACACCAGACAGAGGGGTTGGTGAAGAGCCGATTTCTCATCCTGGCCACGGGATCAAATCCTTTTCCGGGTCACATGGTTCATAAAAGAGATGCAGGTCATCTCAAACCATAAATGGACATCTTTACAGTGCTGGCCACTAGTGGCCATATGACACACTCGTTATCCGTTGGCCAAATAAAGAGATGACCTTTACATCTTCTGCCCCATAGATTGCAATGTCTGAAATGATTACTTTACCATTACTTCCACCTTTAAATCCAGCCAATTACCACTGGCGGATCCAGAAGTTTGGAGTGGGGGGGGCGATTTTTTTCCAAACCCTGACCCTAACGCCCAGTAAACCCTAACCCTATGCATAAACGTGCGTACAGCATATATATATATTATATATTTTCGATATATGAGAATAAAATAAGACTGTTTCTCAATATTCGGCGAAAAAAAAACAGAAAAAAAACATTCATGTTGAGGCCTTTCTCTTGCAAGCTTGGGGGTCTGGGATACCTGACGAATATATATACCTGGCGAAGCCCCGACGCCAAAAGCGTTTTCTTGCATTTTTCACTGCATAAACGCATTCTTTTGACATCTACAGCTCATTACTTATTATTGGGGTTCGGGGCTTTGCCCCGTCGCCAAAAGCGTTTTCTTGCATTTTTTCACGGCTAAAACGCATTCTCCTGACATTTAGTGCTCATTATTTATCAGTGAGGTTCGGGGCAAAGTCTCGACGCCAAAAGCGTTTTCTTGCATTCTTCACTGCAGTAATGCATTCTCCTCATTATTCATTCTATTATAAAGGACCTTTTGAATAATGAGAAAAATATTCTAATTTGAATTTATAGTCCCTTAATACATTGCAAATAAAACCAATTTGTTCTTTGAAAAGATAAGATACCCCACATATTTAGATTAAGGCTTTGAGGATCGCCGCCGAAAAAAAAAATTCGATTAATAATATTCAATAAAATTCAAGCATAAATAGTGAGTTATAGTCCTAAATTTATTTAACTAGAAAAATATGAGAGTAAAGGTTGAAAAAAGTCGCTAGGAAAAGATTATCTGGCTTTTGAACTCATCTCAACCGTGACTGTTAAAGTGAAACATTTCGTTGGAATTATAACTTTTCCAAAGCAAAGTCTTTCTTAAAATAGTTATGATAAATTCATGTGAAGTAGAGCTATTCGCTCCTCCCCTTCCAATCGGCCAACAGGTGAACGACATAATATAAAGACCGGTTAAAATACCAATAACAAGTTTTAATCATAAATATATTTAATTCATTCTGTTAGCAAGCTGCGATTTCTACAAATAAATAGGACCGCCCCCCCACTCGAAAGTTTATGGTGGGGGGGGCGGATTGATGCCAGCACCTCCTCCCGACCCTACCAAATCGGCCAAATACTAGAAGAGGAGGGGGGCGAAATAATCTAAAAAATAGGTTGTAGGTTTAAATATAAATAATTAGTATATATTATTAACATAAGTAATAAATTCGTAAACAAATTGTGTGAATTCTATACTAAATTCGTCCGCCCCCCCCTCTGGGGGGGGTCGGCCGAGTGGGGAGGGGGGGCGATCGCCCCTACCGCCCCCCCCCCTGGATCCGCCAGTGCCAATTACATATAAATTTAGTGACCAATGTAGTGACCCAGTATATCTAAAATGTACTAATATATATTTACGTAGTTATAGATTGTTCTTGTGTTAATGAGATGGTCCATACTTGCGTAGCGACTAAACAAGGCGTGCTTTGTAAACAAAAAAAATTATTAAACTCTATTTCTTGCGTTTGCATTTATAGCTGTAAGCACACTGTTTGGAAAGATGTTTCTGGTTAGCTGTCCACGTATGACGCATCACTACTTGTCATGGCCGCACATCACGCCAGAACTCTTTTTTATGCTGATGTCAAGACACATGAAGCTTCAAGTATGTTAAGGCTTAGTAATAAGTTAGTACATGTAAATGGACACAGTATCGTCTGTACTTTCAGACCATAACTTGTTAAGATCAGAACTATTAAGTGACTTAAGCCGCGACTGACACATCCGTGCCTTCAGACACAGCCAAACACTTCTGTTTCATTATTAACATTTAGTTCTGTAAAATCAAATGTAAACACTTCTGAAACTTCAGACACAAACGCTCAAACACGTATGCAGCTTCAAACTCAAACATTTAGTATAGTTGGACATTTGGATTGTAGGTGACCCACATAGTTGACGGACTTTGAACGCGACATTTAGTGACCTCACGGCTTAGCGGGATTTGGTCTACTGAAGTTATTATTGCACATTTGGTGTTTGGGGCTTCAGAGGGGATAACATCGTATGACGGACAGACTCGACTGTGATTCAACTTTCCCTTGTAGCTGTTGATGGCTGTCGGACTTCAACAGATTTCTCTGGAGATGTCTGGGTTTCTTGAATGGCTGTATTAGATGCACTTAAACTACAACAGAACAGAGCCTACACATGTAACAAGTAGAAGGACAAGGTCCAAACCGTTATACAGACTAGTATGAATATTATAACTGTTGAGTCTCAATAATATATATATGCAACTTCAACAAAAATATTTTCTAATTTTATGCACTTCTATACCTTTCTAGTGTTGTATATGACTTCATTGAAAATATGCGTAAACTTAAAAAAAAACAATTTGGGTTATTTTGGTAAGCTTTTCAAAATTTCACTTAGGTTTCCAAAGAACTGCAAAGCTGTCGACAAAAAATGGGGGTGGTGGTGGCGAATTTATTTATTAGTTCTTGAAACCTGGTAATCTAAATGTTTTTACACATTTTTTGGTCATTATAAAAACATTTTTTGATGCAGTTCACCTTGAAATGACCACCAAGCTATCTCTTCCACAGCTTTCAAATAAGGTGGATATCCATGATTGTGGTATTAGTGTTTTGCTTTTTTCCCCAGATATCTATCAAAACAGCCTGGTACAACAGTAGCAACCAACACGTGCCGCTTGAAATGTTAGTAGAATTGAACCGGTCCGTGCCAGCGCTTTTGGTGACAATTCCGAAAATATACCAGTAGGTAACTTGAAACAAAGAGGGATTGATTAGATAGATATAAAAATAGACGCTATTTGATTAGCCTGGACTTATGAACAAATGTATTCACTGATTAATAGCTAACTCACTGTGTCTGTGAGGTACAAACTTTGAATACTAATAATATAATCACCTAAAGCTTGGGCATGGAACGACTGTTTACGTTAACTAAAATAACAATATACCCTGTTGCTATTTCAACTGAGGTGATACTGTGAAGTGACGTCGCTGACACATTTGAGGCCCTTTAACATCCCTAAGAAGATTATCGTTGCCTGTCTGAGGGCGGTACTGCTGCAGACCTGCCACATCACCCGAAATTTTCTCAGTGGACACTAATAAATGGACTACGATGGATTTTGTTTTCCTGGCAGTTTCAGAGAGTTACAATTAGTTCATTTCTGTAATAATAAAAATAATAATAATAATAATGATAGTAATAAAAAATTAAACAAAAAACTGAAATGGGAAAACAATGAAAATGTGGTAACCTAGGCTTGGAGCTTAAGCGTTTATGGAAGTTATCTAAATCTACTATATACCCCATTGTTATATCAGCCGAGGGGATAATAACAACTGACTTTACATATACTTTCAAGAACCTTAACATTCCTAGGAACATTCTAGTTGCCTGTCAGAGGGAGGTACTGCTGCAGACCTGCCACATCACCAGAAAATTCCACAGTGGGAAAGTGATAAAAGGACTACAATGAATTTTGTTTCTCTTAAACGAAACTCGACCTTGGCAGAACCAGAGAATATGTGATCGTTTTTAACACAATAATAATAATGATATTAATATCAATAATTATAATATATAAAAGATTTTTTTTTTCTGTAAAATAGACACAGAACCAACATTGGAATTCAGCACACCTTCAGACTAGTGGCCAGCCAGGACTTTGCGTTGGCCGTGGTCCTATTTGATCACGTGGAATCCACGGCTGTATTTCGGGCAATGCCAGTGGACGGATGGGGGAGAAGGTACTACGCCGTCACGCTTGGGTAAATACACATTTGTTGAAACGTCTGCTTGTGTCCGTCAGACGTGATAATGTTTGCTGATTTCTTAAACACAAAAAAAAATGTGTTTTTATTAAAGTGCTTTGTTACATGCAACATCATTCGTTTACTCCTAAACATGTTCTGATTTTTAAAAATCTAGCCTTATCATCCATGCCTCCTACAATGGGAAACCTGCCTGATCTTGGGATATGCCTTAGTCCCGAGTTTTACCGCCGCGCACTTGTTATGGAATGTGCGCGCGTGTGTGTGTTTCTATGGTGATGGTGAGAAGTTAACGATTGGTTGGTGGCTATGCAATGTGAATGATGCAAGATATGCGGCATTACCATAATCTGTCATGGATAGGTGAGACGACTTCAGAATGCCAGAGTGAAAAGTCGTGTTTTTGTAGTGAGTTCGATTTGGTTAAAGATACCAATTTATATTATTACAAAAGTCTACTACAGTGATTTCATTTCATCTCCAGTTCAATTTGTCCATATTGTGCTAAAAGTTATATTTAATATAGTTCACAATGACATTATTCAAGTGTTTTCAAGTTTTGCAAGTTAAAATATAATACGCATACAGCGATTTAGTTGTTTAGTAGCAGTTTGGTGCAAAAAGTCAACAACCGTCATAAAAACAAACCACTGCCCTCCTTAACCTGCTGTCATGCATGTATGATACGATTAGAAACTCTTTCTTCATATTTGAAGGAACTCCAGAAACTTGATCAAGACATCAAACAATTTACTAAATGTCGATTGATGTTTCACATGGTTCGTACGTTCTTTCGTAGTGTAAGATAATCTACTTCCTAGTCCAAATCTCCCGCAGGAAGGCAGCCGGCAGGGTATGAACCCGAGGCCATCGAGACGACCGAACGACAGTCCAACGCAGCCACCCATGTTTAGAAGAGCTTTTCATCAAATTTAGGCGAATCCTTTCGTACCTTTGTATATCCTCTCAATACGGAAGTATTGATAAAATACAGATTTCTAAAATCATACAATTAGACAGTTCAGTAATGTAGAATAAAATAAGAAATAAGAATGTTAATAATGGAAATACCGTTAGTATGAAATCAGTGTTGATATCGACAATTTAAGATTATCTTTATTGTTTCAAGTATAAAGTAAAAGTAAAAGTAAAAGTAAAAATAAAAGTAGAAGTAAAAGTAAATGTAGAAGTAGAAGTAGAAGTAAAAGTAAATGTAGAAGTAGAAGTAAATGTAGAAGTAGAAGTAGAAGTAGAAGTAGAAGTAAAAGTAGAAGTAGAAGTAAAAGTAGAAGTAAAAGTAAATGTAGAAGTAAAAGTAGAAGTAGAAGTAAAAGTAAAAGTAAATGTAAAAGTAAAAGTAGAAGTAGAAGTAAAAGTAGAAGTAGAAGTAGAAGTAAAAGTAAAAGTAAAAGTAGAAGTAGAAGTAGAAGTAAAAGTAGAAGTAGAAGTAGAAGTAAAAGTAGAAGTAGAAGTAGAAGTAAAAGTAGAAGTAGAAGTAAAAGTAGAAGTAAAAGTAAAAGTAGAAGTAGAAGTAGAAGTAGAAGTAAAAGAAGAAGTAGAAGTAGAAGTAGAAATAAAAGTAAAAGTAAAAGTAAAAGTAAAAGTAAAAGTAAAAGTAAAAGTAAAAGTAAAAGTAGAAGTAAAAGTAGAAGTAAAAGTAAAAGTAAAAGTAGAAGTAGAAGTAGAAGTAGATGTAAATTAAAGGTTAAAAAAAAAAGTAAGCAAAGTAAATTTAAACTAAACTAAACTTAACGAGGGGGTAACTCTTTCAGATCATGCGATGTATTGAGCACATGACTTAAATGGCATCTTTTTAATGTGGCCCAATGGTAACGAGAGGGGTAACTCTTTCAGATCATGCGATGTATTGAGCACATGACTTAAATGGCATCTTTTTAATGTGGCCCAATGGTAACGAGGGCGTCATTTAATCGTCACAACGACCTATAGCCTTAACTCGGGTACCCACTAGAGTAAAAGTAAAAATAAAAGTAGAAGTAAAAGTAAATGTAGAAGTAGAAGTAGAAATAAAAGTAAATGTAGAAGTAGATGTAAATGTAGAAGTAGAAGTAGAAGTAGAAGTAAAAGTAGAAGTAGAAGTAAAAGTAGAAGTAAAAGTAAATGTAAAAATAAAAGTAGAAGTAGAAGTAAAAGTAAAAGTAAATGTAAAATTAAAAGTAGAAGTAGAAGTAAAAGTAGAAGTAGAAGTAGAAGTAAAAGTAAAAGTAAAAGTAGAAGTAGAAGTAGAAGTAAAAGTAGAAGTAGAAGTAAAAGTAGAAGTAGAAGTAGAAGTAAAATTAGAAGTAGAAGTAAAAGTAAAAGTAAAAGTAGAAGTAGAAGTAAAAGTAGAAGTAGAAGTAAAAGTAGAAGTAGAAGTAGAAGTAGAAATAAAAGTAAAAGTAGAAGTAAAGGTAAAAGTAAAAGTAAAAGTAGAAGTAAAAGTAGAAGTAAAAGTAGAAGTAGAAGTAAAAATAAAAGTAGAAGTAAAAGTAAAAGTAAAAGTAGAAGTAGAAGTAAAAATAAAAGTAGACGTAAAAGTAAAAGTAGAAGTAGAAGTAGAAGTAAAAGTAGAAGTAGAAGTAAAAGTAGAAGTAGAAGTAGAAGTAGAAGTAAAAGTAGAAGTAGAAGTAAAATTAGAAGTAGAAGTAAAAGTAAAAGTAAAAGTAGAAGTAGAAGTAAAAGTAGAAGTAGAAGTAAAAGTAGAAGTAGAAGTAGAAGTAGAAATAAAAGTAAAAGTAGAAGTAAAAGTAAAAGTAAAAGTAAAAGTAGAAGTAAAAGTAGAAGTAGAAGTAAAAATAAAAGTAGAAGTAAAAGTAAATGTAGAAGTAGAAGTAGAAATAAAAGTAAATGTAGAAGTAGATGTAAATGTAGAAGTAGAAGTAGAAGTAGAAGTAAAAGTAGAAGTAGAAGTAAAAGTAGAAGTAAAAGTAAATGTAAAAATAAAAGTAGAAGTAGAAGTAAAAGTAAAAGTAAATGTAAAATTAAAAGTAGAAGTAGAAGTAAAAGTAGAAGTAGAAGTAGAAGTAAAAGTAAAAGTAAAAGTAGAAGTAGAAGTAGAAGTAAAAGTAGAAGTAGAAGTAAAAGTAGAAGTAGAAGTAGAAGTAAAATTAGAAGTAGAAGTAAAAGTAAAAGTAAAAGTAGAAGTAGAAGTAAAAGTAGAAGTAGAAGTAAAAGTAGAAGTAGAAGTAGAAGTAGAAATAAAAGTAAAAGTAGAAGTAAAAGTAAAAGTAAAAGTAAAAGTAGAAGTAAAAATAGAAGTAAAAGTAGAAGTAGAAGTAAAAATAAAAGTAGAAGTAAAAGTAAAAGTAAAAGTAGAAGTAGAAGTAAAAATAAAAGTAGACGTAAAAGTAAAAGTAGAAGTAGAAGTAGAAGTAAAAGTAGAAGTAGAAGTAAAAGTAGAAGTAGAAGTAGAAGTAGAAGTAAAAGTAGAAGTAGAAGTAAAATTAGAAGTAGAAGTAAAAGTAAAAGTAAAAGTAGAAGTAGAAGTAAAAGTAGAAGTAGAAGTAAAAGTAGAAGTAGAAGTAGAAGTAGAAATAAAAGTAAAAGTAGAAGTAAAAGTAAAAGTAAAAGTAAAAGTAGAAGTAAAAGTAGAAGTAGAAGTAAAAATAAAAGTAGAAGTAAAAGTAAAAGTAAAAGTAGAAGTAGAAGTAAAAATAAAAGTAGAAGTAAAAGTAAAAGTAGAAGTAGAAGTAGAAGTAAAAGTAGAAGTAGAAGTAGAAGTAGAAGTAAAAGTAAAAGTAGAAGTAAAAGTAAAAGTAAAAGTAGAAGTAGAAGTAGAAGTAAAAATAAAAGTAGAAGTAGAAGTAGAATTTGAAGTAAAAGTAGAAGTAAAAGTAAAAGTAAAAGTAGAAGTAGAAGTAAAAGTAGAAATAGAAGAAGAAGTAAAAGTAAAAGTAGACGTAGAATTTGAAGTAAAAGTAGAAGTAAAAGTAGAAGTAGAAGTAAAAATAAAAGTAGAAGTAAAAGTAAAAGTAGAAGTAAAAGTAGAAGTAAAAGTAGAAGTAGAAGTAAAAATAAAAGTAGAAGTAAAAGTAAAAGTAGAAGTAGAAGTAAAAGTAGAAGTAGAAGTAAAAGTAAAAGTAGAAGTAGAAGTAGAAGTTAAAGTAAAAGTAGAAGTAAAAGTAAAAGTAAATGGTAACGAGAGGGGTAACTCTTTCAGATCATGCGATGTATTGAGCACATGACTTAAATGGCATCTTTTTAATGTGGCCCAATGGTAACGAGGGGGTAACTCTTTCAGATCATGCGATCTATTGAGCACATGACTTAAAGGGCATCTTTTTAATGTGACCCATATGGTAACGAGGGCGTCATTTAATCGTCACAACGACCTATAGCCTTAACTCGGGTACCCACTAAAGTTGGGGGGGGGGGGGGTTCAAAACGTCTTAAAAGTCCCAAAGCTGAAAATCTCACCGATATTCGAACCCCAGATTTATCTGTTTGGAAATCAATCGCTTTACCACCCAGCTATCATGCTCTATTTGTAATTATAAATTAGTAAAATTTAAACTGTGTTTACTCTCATAAGGTATTTTATAGCCATGGTCGCTGTAACCAATGATGGACCAAACACAATAAGTTTTACATTAAAAGCCGAGAAGAAGGATAGTTTCCAAGTGTATTTCGACCAGTATTACAGGCACGATTTCCACTGGGATGTCACTCTACTATCGTGAGTATGTATTGGTTTTTCTTGGTTTAAAACTTGAGTAAATTTAATTAGTTTATTGAAACTTGTCAAGCTGAATGTATCCCGTGGGTCTGCATTCCCAACAATCTGTTTATGTCCCCATCCTATGATCTTTAGATTTTAAAAACATTAACAACTAATGCAGTCAATTGGGGTCCAGGGTTCTAATCCTGGTGAAGACTAGGAGTTTTATTTTCGGGATCTTTAGGGCGCCTCTGCGTCCACTCATGGGTACCTGACATTATTTGGGAAAAGTAAAGGCGGTTGGTCGTTGTGCTGGCCACATGACAACCTCGTTAACCGTGGGCCACAGAAACGGATGACCTTTACATCATCTGCCCTAAAAGGGGAACTTTTTCATCAAGAAGAGACAAAAAAAACGCCCGACAACAAATATAATAGACAAATCATAGCGTTTAGTAGTTTAGAGCAAATGCACTGAAATACAAACAAGACAGTAATAAGCTTAAATTAATCATGCAAAAACTCAGGGCAAATGTAGACAAGACAGTAATTGGACCTAATTACTCACGCCATACGATAGTGAAATAGGGCCCACAAGGGCCGGTCTTAGTCCACTGCAACCTATGCTCTTTCATAGGCCCCGCGCTAATTGTAAGTGTAAATTGTTAAATTAAATCATTATAACTTGTATATAATTATAGGGTTTCCACGGCTTCCTGATTTTTAGGAAATCTCCTGAAAAGGCAAAATATACGAAAAACTCCTTGAAATCTCCTGAAATTATTAAAATCTCCTGAAAATGGACGATATTGTCATTTTTGGGGTGCCAATAAATAAAAACAGCATTGCGGGCTTTCATTTATTAAAATAATTTTAATTTTGACATTATGCTTATCCCCACCCAGACTAGGCCCCGCGCAATCCGTTTCGCATAGGGCCCCACAATAGCTAGGACTGGCCCTGGGGCCCACCCTCTATTGACAGGACTTATTGTCCCCTGATAAAAAATAACAGCTATTAGATATATTTGGTTTGGTCTGTTGCTTAGCAGTTTGGTATGCGCTTAGGACTTTGTCAAAATTATACCGTGCTGTATCTGTATTAACATTTCTATAGGCTAGTGGGGAGTGATAATATTAATACATAATACATTTGTTTAAAAGTATTATTGAATTTTCGTTACAAATGATTGTTGCAGTTACCAATCATACGTATGGAGCACCTGTAACTTACATGTAAAACTAGGATCTATTACAGGTGAGGAACGGTTCAAACTCAAGTAAAGCAAATTATACGGGGATGGGGGGGGGGGGGGTTGGATGCGGGAGACTGAACAACCGTTCACGGTGTCTTAGACACCTAAAAAAGACGGTTATTTCATAAGGTTGACGAATAAAAAAATCAACAGAGAGAAAGAAAGAGAGCGGGAGGAGAAAGATTAACATAGAAGAGAAAAAAAAATTGAGATAGAGAAAGGTGGGAGATATTGAGAGAGGAAAGAAATTTTCTCAAAGAAACTGTATTTTTACAAAGCTTATAACAACTCTGTCTGTCTGTCTGGAAACAAATTTGTACACATCATTTCTCCCACATCAATACTTGGATCAAAGCTGAAACTTTGCACAATTATTCATTGGCATAGACAGGTCACAAATCAATAAAAAAAAAAAACAACAGCTAGTTAATTAATTACTGGTAATGTTTTTTTTATTTGGAATCAACAAGGGAAATAATACTTTCAAGCATTCACAGATACGGCTAAATATGTTAAGCTTGGCCCCACTAGAACACGTACTCCTTCCACACACATTCTCGGATAAAAGCTGAAACTTTAAACGAATATTTACTGCACCTAACCAAACATAAATCAATTTAAACATTAACCAATTAGTCCATTACCGGAAAGTAATTATTCTGTTTGATATTGAATAAGGAAAATGATACACAGTTCACAGTTGTAAGTGCAGGACTATGCCCTTAGATAAGCTTTTTTTTTTTTTTTTTTTTTTTTTTTTTAAAAAAAAAAGGGATTTTAAAAAATATTTTGCTTATTTATGTTTGCGAATCGATTTGTAACAATAAAAATGTTTTATAAAGATTATCTTCTTCTTCTTCTTCTTCTTCTTGAAACTGTCAGGTAAAGTTGAGCCTTCGGCTCTTGGAACTCCAGGCCAGCAAAAGTGAACAAGAGCTCTCTTTCACCGGCCTGAATGAGAACAGTGTACACTGTTCTGTCTGGCGGGTGGGTCAGACTCGCGGCAAGAGACCGCGCGCGTACACAAAGACCCCCGTCATTTTCCTTTTCTATACCAGGCTAACTGTGCGGGACACGCCATTTATGTAACGGCCCCTTGAGGAACAGCGCCTGGATTGTGACAAAGTTGTGGGAGCTTTTTTACAACTCCGCATAGTGCAATGAGGATGCTCTCGCACCCCCTTAGACACCCTCACGGGAGTCTTGTTTTGCTACCCTTTAGCCTAATCGTTTCCTCCTACGATCGTTTCCACCCGGGCGTCACTATGAGGCAGGTAGCATGCCCGGGAAAAGATGATCTTAATAAACTGAGACATTTCCACAACTCAATTTCTTTTCAACTATTAATTAATACTGAATAGTTTTTAAAAAAGTGTATGGAAAAAAAACTGCTTGCATAATTAATTTTGAAAACTAAACATTTCGCTCTCAGAAAAGACAAAAAACAACGTAGCCGTTGCATCAAAACTTTGAAAGATCTAAAATATAATGAAATCAGATTTTCAATATCTTTTATAGTTTTTTGAGATTTAAACAGGACGGACAGACAGATGGAGCACACAAAATAATACTAGCTATTCCACTTCCGACTTCGTGTTTCTAGACCTATATTTCTTTCATTTTCTTTCAATCTTTCCGCTGAAGGTACGACAATTGTAGGGAGAAAACGATTTGGATTTATTTCCGGCAACTGCCGAAGTTACACGATGACTAGACATTGTGGATCTAAAATGAAATCTTATTACGACATTGCGGGAACATACGACATTGCTGTGGGTAAGTTTTCCTCAATAGTCATTTACCGGTCTAAGGACACACTCGGCATTTAGGCACGCCTTGACACTTCACTATAACAATACATGTCTTTATAAAAATTAATAGTTTTATATAGAGCCATATTTTTGTTTGTTTTTAGCAGCCCCGAAAGAAGCTATTAGTTTTGGGTGCTATGTATGTCAGTCCGTCCGTCCCGTTTAAATCTCGTAAACTAGACTCTAAAATATCATTATGTGGGATTTTCAATATTTTTTCGACGTTTTGATGCAACGGCTACTTTTTTTCTTTCTGAAAGTGAAAAATTTAGTTTTTTAAATCAATTATGCAAGCAGTTTTTCATAAAATTACAGCATTTTTACAACTTTTCACTATTAATAGTAACAAACCTGGGAGGCTATTTTTAAGACATTTGTGTAAACGGTTTTAGATTTTTTGTCAAAAATTTTCTTTATTTACAAAGGCATTTCTATTAAGTAAGTTCTGTCATACTAACTATTACATTTACAAGTGAAATATAATTAAAAACTACAATTAATTAGTAGTTTTCCATATTATCGTGTGAACTGCAGCATGGTATAGGCCCTACCACAATTAGGAAACTTAAATAAAAAGATACGTGTAGTCGGTCATGACAAGACAACCAAGCGATAGTGTTTGTGTGTGTCGAGTGGTCAGGCGAGAAAATACACACTGCCGTGGTTAGTCATGCAGACCTGGATTAGTAGTTGATTATGATATTATCCCTGGTCTATCAGACCATGAGATCATAAAAATACACAGTCAGATAAAAGCAGTAGCCAATACAAAAACCAAAAGAAAAATCTTACTCTGGAATAAATGTAACCTAACACAACTACACCAAGCTGCATTAAACTTTCAACAAACATTCTTATTAGAAAAAGACATTAACCAACCAGTCGATGACCTCTGGAATTTCATTAAAAACCATCTTAAAAGCATTATAGAAAATCATATACCAACTAAATACACATCAAACAAAATAAATAAATGCTGGTTTAATAATAGACTAAAGAAGCTTTGTAAACAGAAGGAAAACCTATATAGAAAATTTAAAGAAACCAAGGCAGAAAGAGTTTACAAAAAGTATATAAAAATTAAACACCTAACCCAAAAAGTAAGCAGACAGCTGCAGAGTGAATACATAAACAATGTAATATCTAAAGATAACAACAAAAACCTATGGTCATACATTAAGTCTAAGAAAATGGAAACAACAGGCATAGCGCCATTAAAAGATGAACATAACATAATACATAATGATAATGAAACTAAAGCAAACATCCTAAACAAATACTTTGCATCAGCATTCTCAGCCCCAGGAGACAAAGACATTATAGTTAGTTTTGAAATATTGTGGTTTCTTCAGATAAACTCGATAACTTAATGAATGGTTGATTTTTGTATTGGCCGATTTGTTTAAAATTAGATTTAGAATATAGATCAGCTCTAACTTCATTATAGTTATAGATTATTACAGCCTGTCATGGAATCCACATATTGATGAAACTATAAAAAAATCCAACAAAGCATTAGGGTTTATTAAAAGAAATTTCTATAGAAGATTTAGTAGTACAAGAAAATGGAATTAAAAAACTATTAGCCAACACCAAACCAAATAAAGCGTCTGGACCTGATGGTATTCCAGCTAGATTACTCAAAGAACTAAGCAATGAGCTAGCCCCAGTGTTCAAAATACTCTTTCAGGCATCGCTTAACCAGGGCAGAGTACCAAAGGACTGGAAAGAAGCTAATGTCACCCCCCTATTTAAAAAAGGAGAAAAATCTGATCCAGGAAACTACAGACCAGTATCACTTACCAGCATCACATGTAAAATACTAGAACACATAATATGTAGCAACATCATAAACCACTTAGACAAACATAATGTCCTCACCCCATACCAACATGGCTTTAGGAAATATAGATCATGTGAAACACAACTAATAGGACTAATTGATGATTTCTCAAAAGGTTTAGATAATAGTGAACAAATAGATGCTATCTTACTAGACTTTTCCAAGGCTTTTGACAAAGTTCACCACCATAGTTTGCTTAAAAAATTAAAATATTTCGGCATTAACGGTCCACTGCATCAGTGGATTAAAGATTTTCTGATAGGGAGAGAACAAACTGTAATAATAAATGGCTCTAAATCAACACCAATAACAGTAAACTCAGGTGTACCTCAAGGAACAGTCTTGGGTCCACTACTATTTTTAATTTACATAAATGATTTACCAAATTGCATTAGTTCAGGAACAAAAGTCAGATTATTTGCAGACGACTGCATAATATATAGAACAATAAAAACAAAACAAGACACAGATATTTTACAAAGAGAATTAGATGAATTACAGAAATGGGAATCAAATTGGAGCATGTCTTTCCACCCAGAAAAATGTCAGTTGTTAAGAGTAACAAAAAAACTAAAACAAATTAATTCCACTTATCTTATTCATGGCAAACCAGTAACACAGACTAAAAACTCAAAATACCTAGGTGTTATAATAAATGAAAAACTGTCATGGAATCCACATATTGATGAAACTATAAAAAAATCCAACAAAGCATTAGGGTTTATTAAAAGAAATTTCTATAAATCAAATAAGAACATAAAACTAAAATGTTATTTAACCTTGGTTAGGCCAATAATAGAATATGCATCCACCGTGTGGGACCCCTCAACTCAAGAAAACATTAAGAAACTGGAACAAACACAAAATAGAGCAGTGAGATTCATAACAAACGAATATTCACATTTGACTAGGGTAACACCATTAGTAAAATCACTAAATTTAGAAAGCCTTCAGGACAGAAGACTCAAAAGTAAAGTAGCAATTATACATAAAACACTGAACCATAATCTTCAAATACAAAAACAAAATTTAATAAAATACTCTGAAAGACACAAAAATAAAGGCACATTCCTCGTCCCATATGCTAGGACAAATTTGTACAAATACTCCTTCTTCCCTAGTGCTATTAGAGCATGGAATGGGTTGCCTGAGCTAGCCAGAAAAACCAGTGACTTGGCAGAATTTAAGTCATTGGTTAATATGCATGACTAAATGCATGACGCGTAGGACGTAATCATCTTCTTTTTTGAAGTAACGTCTGTATTATATAAGATAAGATAAGAATCAACTTTTATCACGCATTTTTTTCTTTGGTTACAGGATCTAGAACCAACTGCATAGACGAAGATATATATATATATATTTTTTACGAGAATGTTAACTTTACTGCATGGTCTCCCGTTATACAATTAGCCAATAGATTAAATTAATAGGTTAGTGTGACGTCACGTTAGAAACCCGGTAAAAATCTGATAGTTTTGGATGCGCAGAAAAAATATGTCAGAAAAACATCAATTACTAAGTTATTATTGAAAATTTAAACAAAAGAATAATATATTCATTATCTGTAAATCAAAACACACATTATATTAAAAAATTGTCAAAACCATCGGAGTTTCCTTTAAATAGACTGCGGCGGACAACAGCTTAGTCTGCATGAAATGTGGAACAAATATATAGGTCGCGACTGGGTTTGCGTAGTTATGTGAAACACTGCAATCTTCGAAATCGAAGACATTGCCATTTTTATATTGGCCTAGTTACTAGTCCATATTTGTTTTGTTTTCATTTTATTAAAATATGACTGGCTGTCAGTGAAAATTTTTTTATCCAAGGCAAAGGACTGGAAGGAATGGAGAAATACGGTTGACAGTTCCTGTATGGTGCCCCAACGGTCCAACAGACTAAGGGATAGGTGAAGGTGATGTTGAAATTTTAGCAAAAACAACAATAATAAAAAAAAAAGGATGAGGCAGAGATTGAAACAAAATAAAAATTGGAAGGAAGAAAGGATAGGCCCTACGCTGACAGCTAGGAAGATAGAGAGTATAGGTTGATTCCTTATTAAAATTTTCACTAGCACTATTGCAAGGTTTCTTAAACTTATAGGCCTACGGCAGAAAACTAGAGTTCCGCGAGGCCTATGGAAAGGTGTTCCACCAACTGTTAGAGCAATAAACTAATTGGCCTACTTGAGTCCTAAGTCAATGCAGAAGAATCAAATAAAAATTGATTCCATTAGATCTTCTCGATAACGGAAAAACATATAGGCTGTAATAATCTATAACTATAATGAAGTTAGAGCTGATCTATATTCTAAATCTAATTTTAAACAAATCGGCCAATACAAAAATCAACCATTCATTAAGTTATCGAGTTTATCTGAAGAAACCACAATATTTCAAAACTAACTATAATGTATTATATTCATGTTCCTATATAGTCTTACTCATATAACCTAATCAGACCGCTTATGCAGAGCAGGATTTTCTTACTAAATTGTAACAAAGTTAAAGGATTGACGGTAGATATTCTAATTTCGTGTACCAATATCGTGCCTGATATCAAGACGTTATGTACTTCACCAACAAAGTTGAGGGATCGAGGGTCACCGCATTATAATTTTATACTTCAAAATTAATGATAATGTTACATTTAGAAAAAGTTTAATCATTATTGGGTCGTGGTGGCCGGTAAAGGCGGTTGGTCGTTGTGCTGGCCACAAGATATCCTCGTTAACCGTCGGCCATAGAAACAGATGACCTTTATATCATCTGCCCTATAGATCGCAAGGTCTGTAAAGGGGGGAAATTTTTTTTTAAATTGTTAGTTATTATTATTAACTTTTATTTGAACATGTAACTATTTATGTCTATTTATCATGAAATCATCATTTTAGTATAATCAATATATATATATGTTAGAAAATACGTTTATGAAGGCAGCTTTCTTTTAATTTTGTAACAATAAATTTGTGCCCATAACAATCTACATTGATTATTGGAACGTGTAGTAACTTGAATTAAGTGGAACTTGAATTAAAATTTACTTTAAAATAAAGGAAAATTGAAAATTACTCAAAATAATCAAATAAAGTGTACCTAAATAAATTGGCTTATAATAGTCTACATAATAAAAATAAAAAAAATAAATTGAAATAAAAAGCCAGAAATTCTCTGGCCATTCCTTGTAGAGGTAGTCTAGATCTAGTTAAAACACTAATAGGCCTACTGTACTCTAAACAGATATTTTAGGATACTCCTTCAAATTTAAATATTATTACATTCAAGCCCAAACCTCTCACGGCCACAGCATTCTGGCGACTAGGGTTCATTCAAACTCCTGGCTACATCTAGATGAAAGACAGATTATGATTAGGCTACATATAATTATTATAATTCTATATGACATTTTCTAAGCAGGGGCGGACTTGATTATTTTAGTTGATGCCCAGGCATTTCTACTAAATTTCTAGGCTATACAGTAATACTACACTTCGGCCCATGATAATATTCTATATTGTACGATTACTACGATGGGCCTCCAATTTCCTCAAAATCATTATGTAATAGATCTAGTATTAGGACCTACAATGTTGAATGTAGATCTAGAGTCTGTACACAACTTTTTTTTTAACATGACAGAGATCCACTTTTATAAGACAATAATAATGAATATTATAAATAATAATAAAACCTTTAACAATTTAATGCATGCCCTAATGGCATTCATGAGGCCCTGTAGATGACCCTACTAGGCTACTAGCCCATATGTAGGTACTTCGATAAAAATTTCTAAAATGATCACAATGCAATGGAACCTATCTGGTTAGATAGAGCTTGAGAAATGCTTTCCAATGATACCAATTTTATATTGCTGAGTTAATTGTGAGGGAAGTTATTAAATTTTTGGTGGCCAAAAATTAGCCTTCTTTAGCCTTTGTAAAGCAAAGAAAAATCTTTGACCAAAACAACTGACAGTTGTATTATAAAAAGTCTTAAAGATTTGGGGTTGAAACTTCACACTCTTTTTCATTAATCTGTATTCTGTTAAAACCAATTTAAAAAATAAGACCAAGCAATCAAATCTTTGAAAAAAAGTGAATTAATATATAAAAAAAGCCTTCGACAAAAAATACAAATATATGATTTTGTTATCATATGAGCCCAAAAATCACAAATAAAACAAATCAGAGATCTGTAGTGTGTTTTATTTTGTTTAATTATAATACTACTGTATTTAAATAGCTATTTATATGCATCAGATAGATAATTTTTATAAATTATAAAAGAAAATAGCACTGCACAGAAAAATATTTGCTAAAATTTAATGACTACAAGTTTAATAAACTTCAGTTTAAACCTTTTTGTAAAGCACTGGCAATTAATGATTTTAAATGCCTGAATTTAAATGCTTTAAAAATTAAATTGTAAATGAAAAATTTCTTGCATCCGACAATAAAATAAAAAAAGAAACCTTGCGATTTATATAGAAGTTATTAAAAGATTTTTTACTTAAATTTTTGTGCAGTAATAGCTCATCATTTAAAAAATATAATGTACTCATTTATTAACTATTAATTTACATGTATACTAATAGGAAAAAAAAAACACACGGAAAAAAATAATAATTCACATAGCTAAAAATATGAAGAAAAAAAATTTAATATATAATATTATTACAGTAGAACGTCGTTTATCCGAACGTTTATTATCCGGAGCGTCAAATATCCGGACCAGTTTTTTTTTTTTTTTTTTTTATCAACCACATGTACTGTGATGCACATATACTGTATGAATACGAAAAATAAGTGATTATTTTCCACAATAAAGGTAAAATTGCGACATTTGTCACCTATTTTGCTCGTTCTTCACGCACCTGTCCCGCATGTGATGATTTTCAATATTCGTATAGTGTCCGGTTGCATATACTGCATGGATCGCTTCGGTTTTCGGTTATCCGAACAATCGCGTATCCGAACAGTGTCCGGTCCCAATTGAGTCGGATAAACGACGTTTTACTGTATTTTAAAATATTTATTTTTACTTTAAAATTTGCATTTGAGAAAGTCATTATAATAAAGACACATTCCCTCACCATAATCTAGCATTTAAAATTTATAGAAGTTAATCTAAAAGAAAAATTCCTATGTGTGCTTCTAAAAATAGGACGTGATAGATAGAAATTGACCATTTCCAGTAAATCACAGTGTTGGTTGTTACTAAAAATAGATTTTAACCATCAACTTTGAAAATTAATATCTAAAGAGTGCTCCAAGCTACAAAGTTCAAACTTAGCACACAGATATATATTAACATGCTAAATTCAATAGATTGTTAGATTGTTGTAACTATAAACACTTTTATTTTATTTAAAAAATAAAATTTTACCCTTCTTTGTCTTTATTAATTTTAATGTCAAATATCTTTAAAGTGCGCCAAGAGAATTTAATGAAATTTGAAATATACACATTTCATAATATGATAAATTATTGTAGCAAACAGCATTTTATAGGAAAAAAGTTGTAAAAATGTCAACTTTCACTTAAACTTTTGTTAAGTTAAGAAAAATTTAACAGATTGGCTTCAAAAGCAAATGATAATGATCTCTGATATCTTATGTTTACAAAAAATAATCACAATTAGTCCTGAAATCAAATACAATTTGCTAAAACTTTGATGGAAATGACCACCCCTAAAAAAATGGTAAAATGTGCTGACACACTTTTCAGCCATTTTTTGGGAGAAATTGGCCCAAATGCCCATCTAGCCAGTATGCCCCTGCATCTACGACTAATCTAGATCTATATTTAAAATCTATCTCATAGTTCATACTCATAGTCTATTTGAAACTGATTCCACACCTTATTTTAGACCTAGATTTCTAGAGGAGATTCTCAGATTAGACAGTTCTAGACCTAAAAAAAAACCATTCTTAAGTAGATCTAGATCTAGTAGGATGGCTGCTTTGACATGCAGTTCACACGCTGGACTGTCATTCAGATTTATTGATGGTCCTGGGTTCAAACCCTGCCCGCTCCCATTCCCTGTTGTCCTGCGGGAGGTTTCGTCTAGAAAGTAAATTGTCTTCAACTCTGAAGGAACATCCGAAACATGTAAAACATTTTATATTTATATTAATAGATGATATGCCTATTAGTATTAGATAGTAGATAAGATAGTATATATATATATATATATAATATATATATATATATATATATATATATTAAGAACTTACAGTTTATTATGTATACTCAAGTTATAGATCTTGAGGTCTAGAATGCATTATATCTTAGTATTAGTATATATATCTACCTACTGAAACATATCACACATTCAAGATATAATAAATATAATATAATATGAAAACTGTAATTTAATGGATTGATAAATCATGCAATTAGATTTAGATCTGGTTCTAGTTAGAGTGGAGATCTGAAATCTAGATACAAAAAAATCCAGATTTAGATTTAGTAGATGAACTACACAGAGATGAACTACACAGTAGAGGAATAACATAGGGATGAACTGCACAGTAGATTAACTACACAGTAGATGAACTACACAGAGATGAACTACATAGTAGATGAACTACACATTAACGCATTGTAAAAACTGACTGAAAACATTTCCAAATGGAGGACATGTGCATGCCCCCTTTTTTTTTTGTCCGCTGTAGACTTGCAGTAGACTTACCTAGATCTTTTTCTAACATGAGCTTTAGCTGTCAATAAAAAAGTATCTAATATATTTATAACCCATCACATCTTTTCTACACATTACTCAGTCAAACACAATTCAAGTTAACTTCAATTAATTCTAATCTAGAACTTTCTATCTTATTTAGATCTAGATAGGCCTATAATATATTTCATTAAAATCAACAATTTGTCCTATAAAAGGATTAGATCTGTGCTCTATCTAGTCTACCTCAGCGCCTTGAGTCTACGTCATGTTTGTTAACAGCTCTCTATAAATTTAATTATTATTATTAATTAAATTATTAAGTGATGTTGTTAAAGGGGCCAGAGACGCTTCTTATCATTTCTTTTTTTTGATAGTTCCCATCCTTTTACCATTTTTTTTGCATCCTTTTAAAGAATATATTATTCTCCTTTAGTTACTTGTGTTTATTTACCTAGATTAAAGTGTTTCTATAGGTCTTTCTTACTTATTGCCCAGAAATGTTAATGCCTTTTGAGACATTTGGTAAAGACTTCATGACATTCTATATGGATGGTCTTCAGACTGCTGGCTATTACATCATCCTGGCTGGCAAGGCTTTCACCCAGGTGACCCTGCATGCTAACAGATTCAGTGCTGGAGAGGTCATATCAATTGAGAAGGAAGGTGACTGGGTTTCTGTAAGTAGATGCCATTTTTTTTTAGAGAGAAATAAATGTAGTCTTTTGTCTTGCGTTTAGCTAGGTCAATATTGCAAAATGTAAAAAAAAAAAAAATGATACCCACCCTTTGAAGAAGAGTGAAACAAACCCTTGTCAGCTATTGAGGACATTTCTGTCTAATCAAGAAGACAATAAATCATTGTGGGGTTAGTGTAGTTTCTTTATAACATAAAGGGAACAAGCATGAGGATTTGTGCAGGTGAGAGCATAATCAACCTCTTTCCCTCCTCTCCCTGTAACTAAAGGGAGAGAGAGGACTGAACTAATGTTTCATAAAGAAATGCATTTGGGCAAAGTATTTTTGGACTTAAATGACATGATTGTTTTGAGGGTCATTGTCACAGTCTCCTTTGACATTGATGCTATTTGTTCACCTTGGATCAAGAAGTTTAAAGCATGAGAAAATCTCTGAGCAGAAAGTGGAAGTAAGAATTGCTAAACTAAAATTTAGGCAGTCGTCTCTGGTACTTTGGTACACATATTATTAAGAGTTGCACTGTTACCCTCTGGGATGCGGACGTGATGTATTATTATAGTTGTACTTAGTGTGAGATAAACTAATTCTAAAGGATGTATTATTTGATACCACTGTGATGCAGATGTAACTGTGTTTCAACATTTGGATTAAAATTATGTAACTACTATGAAGGATATCATGCCATTTGTTATTTAACCAGTGATTTGAAACTGAATGCTTTAAACTGCAGTAAATTATTCTCATTAAATAAACATTATTTTTGTCTGCTGAAATCGGACTCTGGTTCATGTATAATAGTTATGTTTGTTATGTGCTAAGTGTAGCTCCAGGGCACACAAACCCAGACCATTCTACATCTTGGTTACCAGTATTTCATTATACACATAACATCACATCTTGATGACAAGCAAGTTTGTGTGTATTATTTTTTTTGTTACGTAACATTTACAGACATAATTTAATGCAATTGCATTACATTGTTTCAGAGGGATTTAGGCTTAGGTAGGGTGACCAGCACAAAAGGGATACAACTGGTGTATGTGTCCCGCTCGGCTTGCAAGAGCCCACTCAAGGTTTATGGAGAGCCAGGTGATCCTAGCTTGTGCCAGATTGTCCCTACAAGTCTCCTCTACCACATTTACATATGGAGGCAAGTTACAATAATTTTAATTATTTGGCTTTCATTCCCCCCATCTCCCCAAGATAATGATTTAATTAAAAAAATACCTTCGTTTAGATTATCTACCTTTGTGAATGCTTTTTAAAATGCTTCTATTACATTTTATTATCATGTCAAGTAAAGTTCTCCTTTCAGAACTTGTGATCTATAAGGCAGATGATGTAAAGGTCATTTGTTTCTGTGGCTAGTGGTTAATGGGAGTTAATGTCACGTGGCCAGCACAACAACCAACCTCCTTCACTTTTCCCAGACTAATGTCAGGTACCCCATTAGAGTTGGTTGGCTCAGAGGCACCGAAAGATCCTGAAATAAAAAGTTCTAGTCTTTCAGGATTCAAACCCAGGAAACTGGTTAGGAAGCCAAGTGCTTTACCACTCAGCTACAGCACCTGCATGTCAGAGTCATGGATAGTTCCTCAACAATTAGAGGTTTCATTTTTGACAGTAGACTGCTAGAGTACACGGACAGATAGTTTATTTTCAGTTTGTTATAAATAGGCAGTAAACTTAGCATTGCAATGAAAACATTTTTGAATATTTTAGAAGCTTATAATTTCTTTTTCTTTTTTCAGATCTCCTTTAATTATGCAGACACAAAATTTCGTTGCAATGATGGTCGAAGGCAAAAATCTGGGTCAACTGATTCTGAATGGCTTTCCATTACAAAGCAGGTATTAATGTAAGCTTATAACCAATTTTTACTGTTTCTTCACAACTTAAAGATTGCCATGGAGATATAGAAATTCCTATCAAATTTTTGCCAGACTCTTGATTTAAAAAGGATTCATTGCTTTGTACTAACCAATTGATATTGTTTTTGATTTTCTGAATAGAGTAAACTGGTTGGACATACCAGGAACCAATGGCTGGAAGTTCAGCCAGTACAAAGTAAATGAGGATATAGTGTATAATCTTTACACAAGTAATGCCAACTTTGGCTGCTATTTATATGGATATTCAACCGGCACATCTTACATGTACCCAGCTGGTTACATTTCTTCTCCAATCAATCAGGTAAATTAAGCTTCCTTCCAGGTTTAGTGATCATGAAACAGAATAATCTTTTCACTTTAGTCTACCTTATTCTGAGGCTAGTGATTAACATGATAACCATGTGTCATGCATTTGTAGACTTATACCCTCCTTCACCCTTTGGTGCATTGGTCTCCATTAAGATTGGTCTCTTGTTAGGCCTCAGCCTCTTTCTTCCTGGTGTCTACAGTTCTTAAATTGTGAATGATGGTACAGGGCCCTGTTATACAGCTTGGAACATATTTCCGCTTTCCTCTTTTTTGTGCTCATATAATTGCAATGCAAGGGTATGGTTTCCGAGGATAAATGTCATGTTTTAACACCAGTTACAATTGAACTCTGCACTCTATCCAGAAGAAATGAAGAAATAAATCGTCAATAAAATAAATGAGAAATGGACGAGCTCTTATCCAAATCACAAGAAATATGATGCTTACTATAAGCTATCCCGACAAGATCAACGTCTAATCTTTTGACTTAGGACCGGACACAACAGAATGCGGCTACACATGTACTGGAAGCTCAAAATTGGAACCAGTGAGTTCTGCCCATGTGGAGTGTCACCAGAGAATGCCGACCACGTCCTCCAAAACTGCTCTCTTTACCAAGAGGCCCGTACAAGACACTGGCCCCAAAACAACCCAATAGAAAGAAAACTATATGGAGAGCTACCTGATCTGGAAACCACTGCGCAGTTCATCTCATGTATTGGTCTAGTCGTCTGAACACTCCAACATAAGAAATGAGAACGAAGAAGAAGAAGAAGACCAATTAACTTTTTTCAAACAATTTATATGCACAAATTAATTACAAGTTCATATTCTTGTCTTCTTTTTTTTTTTCATTGACTCATCTTTTAGTTAAGTTTGTTAAAAGATTAGACCACAAGCAGGAATGAGATGAGATATAATTACCATTATTATCTAAACTAGTACAGATAGGAGATAAATATAATATAAACAGTATCTGTTTTAACAGAAATGTGAGACTACACTTACAAGTTCCTATCCAGGAGATCTTATAGACAATGACTGTGATGAAAGGGTAGATGAAGAACTGAAAAATGGCATAGGTATGCATGCAAATCTTGGTATACCTGCAGCTGCTGAGGGTGGTAGACTTTGTACAGAAACTGATTTAAAAAAAAATGATTTCAGTTGTACACTTACAAATAAATTGAGTTGATGATTTAAAAAATTCTGAAACAATGTCTTTTTTTAGAAGGATTTTTTTCCTTATTGTTTACTGTAAAAGCAGACATGTGACAATATTTAACTTTGACCATTTAGAAGTAAATCTTTAAGCATTTGCTTGTCTTGAACCATATGGAAAGTAAATTGTCTTTTGTAGTTCTTAATATGTTAATTTATAAATTACAAGTCAAAAGAATACTTGGCATCAGAGATTCTGAATTACTTTTTCTAAAACAAAAAGTTCTTCATTATTTGTGCTCTAAATTATTTAAGAAATTGTGAATACATTTGTAATGCCTTCTTCTGATCAACTAGCACTTTTTCTTTTTTTCTTGAGATGATGATTATGATGGAGAAATTGATGAAGATCTGAACGACTTTAAAGGTAGGCCGTAAGCTCAAGTAAAAGAATTCCATACTCTTGTTAGAAACCCTGGAGCAAAATAAGATGAATTCTGCCATGGACTCACCATTGAAAAAGCAGCCACTCATTGTGATGAACTTTTAATTTTTGACTTTTGGCCTGATAACCTATTTACATCAGCATTGCTTACTTATCAAAATAGTGGGTTTTTTTTTAACTCAACAATTATAAATGAGAAGCAAATTTCACTGATTAACTTTCATTTGTATTTTTTTTTTTATATAAGAAAGATTAGTTTTGGGGGGGGGGGGGGGCTTGGTGGCCGATTGGTAAAGCGCTTTTCTTCTAAATTGGAGTCCCTGATTCGAATCTCTGTAAAGATGTGGATTTTTAATTTTGAGTTTTATGTGCGCCCCTGAGTTCACCCAACTCTAATTGATACCTGACATTAGTTGAAGAAAGTAAAGGGGTGGGTTGATGAGCTGGCCACAGGACACCCTAGTTAACTGTCAGCCAATGAATAAGATAACCTTTACATCATCTGTCCTATAGTTAGCAATGTCTGAAAGAAGCACTTTATTTTTTTTTTTAAGATTAGTTTAGTTTTAAAAAAGTTCATTTATTCTTTTAGGTGTATGCATGGTCATGTTTTCAATGTCAATAAATTATCTTAGTTAATGAAGCTTTCTTTATAATCCTTCTAAGCTGATGTATCAACTACCACATCAACTACAACCAGAACATCATCTACCACCTCAACGACTCAGCCAAGCACAGCGTCCATGACCAAACCTAAGGTTGTAACTACCATGAAGCCTACACCTCCTACCACCATGAGGACTACTGCAGCGACTACAGTCAAGGTTACCGCACCACAACCCACCCCCAAGATCCTTCCTACTGAGGGGAGTCCAACTACTCTAGTCACGACAACAACAACAGCTTCACCCACAACAGCCACTTCAACCACCAAGGCTACAAAGACAACAGTGACAACTAGAAAGACTGAAGTAAAATTTACAACAGTCAATGAAGTTTCAAGTAAGTACTGTGTTGGGCCTCACCATCTTGCCTTAAGCAACAACTGCAGAATAGATAAGATATAAAATAAAGAATAATAGATAGCTTACCATAAAAAAAAAATACACAATTAACATGTGGCCCAGGAGTTTATAAAAAATATTATGTTGCAACACTTGTAAAATAAAATATCTACCCTACATAACTTCTAATTCTTCTAGCCAGCTTTTTGCTGCTAAGCTGTAGGCTCTTTTGCAGTCTATGCCAAGGAACAATAGAGTGCTGTTCTTACTTGGAAGATTGTAGATCGTTCTTTGCGGTGGAGGAAATTAATACTATCCAGTTTGTTTGGCATGGTCATTTCTACGCTAATAGCCCTGTATGCTACATAACTTTATACAAAGTTATTCAAGTACTAAAAGTTTGACCTTAAATAAGACTATTTTTTTTCCTGATGATCTGTATCAAGATCTATTTCTTTCAGTCACTCCTGGTATGTTTAGCAGCTGGTCCCATTGGATGTGTGATAGAGACTGCCAGAATACTCGTCAACACAGGAAAAGGTAAGCGCTGTCTCTAAACTTGATCTCTAAGACTTTGGTTCACTTATACTAATTACTCAAAAGGAAGATAATCACTGGTCTAGCTATCCAATCACTTGTGGCTTGTTGGGAGTGAACCAGAGCAAAACTAGGTCTCTGGGCATCATTAAGACCAACAATTGTATTGTATAGTTTGTGGTTTAAAAGGGTGTCATATAGCAAGCAAATAAACACATCAATGTCCCTTTAAGCACATGTCAAATAGGGCCACTCATGAAAAGTGTGTACATTTAAATTACCTATTACAGAGAAAATGAAGTAGAATTCTAGATCGCAATCAAGTTCTATTTCTATGTATGCCATATATGATCTAAATAAATAAGTCTGAATTTAAAAAAATGTATAACTAAAAGCATTGATATTATTAACATTGATCAAATTATTTTTAGTAATTCTACTTTCCTGGATTTATTGCATTCCCATAAACTTCAACAATATTAATAAAGACCTTTATTTTACTAGGCTATTTTCTAGCATCAGTCACAAAATCTAATTTGATAAAAACATTCAGCAGTGGTTGTTTTTGATGTGCTATGAGTATGACCCACATCTCTTTTGGTGCATTTTATTTTCAATACAGTGCAGTGTCTTTTCCAAAACTTAGGAATTAGTTTTCCTGCCTTTTCCTTTGGAAGCTTAGACAAGCAGTACATTGCCAGTAGTACACTAGCAGCATGCAGCCTTAGTAATACTGTCACAGTTTGTGTCTTATTTGTCATTGACTACAAGGGCAGGTATCTTTGGGATTTTGAACAATGTATACAATGTTCAGATGTCAATTTAGATTTTTTGGACTTTTCCATCTTGTCCTTAAAAAAATGAACTTGAAATAGCTTTAGAGAATTAAAGTAGAATTGTCAAAAGATTTTGTAAGTTAGGATAGTTGAATTGTAAAAAAAAAAAAAGAGAAAAAAAAAAACTCAGTAAATGAGTTAAATGAATTGAAGAAAAGTTCATTATGAAGAGTTATGGTCCATTGTTTTAAAATATTGTTTTCAGGCTTTGCATTAGAACAGCCTCTTCTTACTGTTATGGCCCAACAACAGAATGGCGCAAGTCCAGTTGTTATGTGAACAGAGTGTGTCCCAAAGGTAAAGTCATAAATGTATGTCGCTATTAATTAAAAATGTATGCTTTTACACTTATTCTTTACTGGTAGATTTGGTTATTATTCATAAGTTTGTACTCAGATGCTATTTACACCATAGGCTTATGACACCTTCAAAAATGAATATTACTATGTCTCAGACCAAACTTACTGCAGGACCCCAGGGGATTAGAGTGGGCAGGGATAAATCACTGAGCACTGGTGATGATAATTCTAAGTGCTTAACACATGACCAGACAGACAGCCGAATTGTGTAGATTGAATAAAGTGTACACTATACAGAAATCCGCCTACTATATTTCTTCCTCAATAATAAATATAACCAAAATGTAATCATGTTAAATAACTCTTGATTCTGTTTATTTAATGGGAAGCGTGGTCGAGAGGCCAAGTGCGCTTGAAGTTGGCTTGGCTTGGCTACCTATGGCTGCCTGGTCGTGCGGTTTGCACGCTGGACTGTCGTTCGAATTTATCGACGGTCGAGGGTTCAAACCTTACCCACTCCCATCCCCCCTCGTCCTGCGGGAGGTTTGGACTAGGAAGTAAACTATCTTCAACTCTGAAGGAACATCCGAAACATGTAAAACATTTTACCTAGAAGGGGGCTCGAGGTTTGACACCCGACTCGGGCAGAGTTGTGTTTACTGAGCGCCTAAAGGCAGCACAGAAAACCAACTCCTAGATACCCCCTCCCCCCCACTGGTCCACAAATGAGATTGGACCAAAAGCGCTCTGAGCATGCTATTAGCATGAAAGTATCGCTATATAAAAGCTATAATAATAATGAGGTGCTATGTCTGAGCAGTAAAGCTCTAGGCTTCTGAACCTAAGGTCCCGGGTTCGAATCCTGGTGAAAACTGATTTTTAATTTTGGGTTCTTTGGGTACATCTGAGTCCACCCAGCTCTAATGGGTACCTGACTTAAGTCTGAGAAAAGTAAATGCGATTGGTCACTGTGCTGGCCACAGAAACAGATGACCTTTACATCATCTGTCCCATAGATCTCAAGGTCTGAAAGGGGAACTTCACTTTACAGTTTATTTAATAGTGTTCTTTTGTTTCTGCTGGTTACTAGAGTCATCTTTTGTATGTGCATATTGTTATAATTTTGTGATGTGCACTGGCGACTTGATGAAAAATTATGCTGTTGTGAACAGTTATTCTCTCTTTGTTTGATGTTTTGGTTCATTATTAAACCTGTGTTATTGTTTCCCTTCTCCTCTAAAGTTATAACAATAGAGAAAAGAATTTATTAAGTAATTTTCACTGGTGTATTATTTGGTGCATGGCTGCCTAGTCATGTGGTTAACGCTCTGGATTTGTCATTCGTTGGTCTCGATGGTCCCAGGCTCAAATACAGCTACCATCCGTTGTCATCCTGCAGGAGGTTTGGGCTAAGATGTCCTTATCTTCAAATCTGGAGGAACATCTGAAACATGTAAAACAAAAAGTTGACATCTAGACCATAGATGCATATCTCTCTCAGAACATAGGTTTTATTGTAAATCTGACACACATTGCCACGTTCTGTGGTTGTGGATTTTCTTTTTGACAGGATTTATTCACCAAATCTAGTTATTTGTGTTGGAACATATGCTAATAGTCATCCATTCAATGTTGGCTGCACGCACATATGTTATAAAATAAGAGTACAAAATTTTTTTTTTTCTTAAACAAGTAGTTACTAACTGTCATTCACATACTTGTTTTTTTACAATAAAGTAAGTTCCCCTTTTAGACCTTGTGGTCTATAGGACAGATGATGTAAAGGTCATCTGTTTTTGTGGCCTACAGTTAACAAGGGTGTCATGTGGCCAGCACAATGATCAACCGCCTTTACTTTTCCCCAACTAATGTCAGGTACCAATTAAAGCTGGGCGCCCAAAAATCCCGAAATTAAAAATCCCAGTCTTCACCAGGATTTGAACCCAGGACTTCCAGTTTGGAAGCCAAGCACTTTACCGCTCAGCCACCATGCCTCAGATTATTTAATCTGTTTTAGCTTTAAATTACCAGTACTGCTACAGCAAGGAAAATTTAATATACATTTTTTTCAATGAAAAAAAAATTAGGTTTACTAACTATGAAGATTTTAAGATCTTAAAAGAACTCATACTTCCAGACTGTCAGTTGTACCAATGGGATGTCGACTGTACTGGGAGCTGTATCAATTGTCTCCACGACTGTGATAAGTTTAACGGTTCTTGTGCTGGGTGTAAACCTGGGTATCAAAATCCTCAAGCTGGATGTATAGAAGGTAAGGTAAAAGTTTTTTGTTTTACTTTATTTTTTGGATGTTACTTCAGAATGAAAGATTATTACACCCTAACCCTAATCCCTAGCAAAGACCTTCCTCCTAGAAAAAGAAAGATGAGGCAGACAGAGAAAGCATTTGGAAGATAACATAAAAGATTGGATGGGCCTGTCATTGGAAGAGGTTTCTAACTAAGGCAAAAGACAGAGAGAAATGGAGAAAGGCGGTTGACAAATCTTGTGTGGTGCCCCAACAGTCTAAGGGATAGCTAAAGGTAAAAAACAACAACTAATCCCTCAGAATGATGGGGGATTGCTGTAAGCAGGGTTCAAGCCCATCAGTATGACAACCCTTTTTTGCATAATACATAATACATGACCAAAAGAAATATTTACTAGGGTTGTTAATATTATAAAAGTTATGCTACGCTATCTGTTAATGTGTAGTTCTCATTCTTATGAATTTTACATTCTCAGCTATTAGCTTTTAAATATTTGCAGTTTGTCCCCCATGACTGCACATTCAGCACTCCAGTAAAAGCAAAATAACTTAGAAGAGAAACAAATATATGTTCTAAATATCCAGGAAAACTTCAGGTGAAGACATGGACCAGTTGTTGCATAAACAAATACACTGGCCAGCAAGAAAGAACAACCAGGAAGAAACAAAGGGTCAAGAATTCTGGGATCATAGAAAGCCCTTTTCAAAAGACTATTATAAGATTAGAGAGTCAGAGATTTTGGTTGGGTATTTTTTTTTTGTTCAGCTGATACTGTCACTGAGCTACCTGCTTATCTGTTTTAGAACTAATATACCTGGGGATTTTTTCACTATAATTTGATATCATCATTTGAATTTATATTCATTTTGATCAAGTTTGAAATGATTAACTTCAATCCTTAAGATTTTCTTTTTTGCTTCAGTGATATTAAACAGATCTGCAAGTGTATGCATTGCATACAACTAAATCAATAACAAACAGACTTTTCTTCTCCAGACCATTGTCTTGTGATGGTTGATTTAAGGTTGCCTTTTAGCTGTCACATAAGCCTGTCATTGGAAATGTATTTTTTTTTTGTTCTCCAGTTTGAATATTAATGAGGAGAACAGTAATTCATTTGGCTATGCAGTCCAAGCTGTGACCTACATATTTTGCCACGCCAAGTGCAGACTTAACCATTGTCTGGTGATGGTTGATTTAAGGTTGTCTTTTAGCTGTCACATAAGCCTGTCATTGGAAGTGTATTTTTTTTTGTTCTCACGAGCTTTGTAACTTCACTTCAATTGTTGTCTTTTAAGTTTCTATTAATTAAAAAAAAGGTTAGAATAACACTAAAAGGAAGGAAGCATATATTTTGAAGCATAATTTTGTTTGTTTCAGAATGTGATGAGTTTACATATGGCAATAAGTGTGAAGGGGACTGTCAAGTCAAATGTGGTGCTGACTGTGTGGAAAGAATTAATGGAACTTGTTTTGGTAGGTCTGTCATCATTCACCATCACTATAAGTCTGTTGGTGAATACTGCTAAACCAGATTTTTCCTTATCTTGCATCACATTTAGTACAGGTCTCTTCCTGGATTTCATTGACCCATATTTTTTCTTTATGCAGTTTCTTGCATGAAAACGTCTCCTGTCCTTAGGATCTTGTAGCATGGCGTAACACTGTAGCATGGTGTAGCACTGTAGCATGGCGTAACAATGTACTTTGCAAATTTTTTACAATCATCAAACTTGTGATGAATTTACTCAGTGATGTTTAATATGTTATCACAATGGCTTGATGATTCCAAACCTACTAGAGTTTATTATTCTATTTAATCATTATCATAAATGGTGTTTTTTTTTCTATTATGTAGAATTTTTCTGTATCCATTGTTTTATAAAAATAGAAAAATATGAATTTTATCAACATCAAAAGTACATTTTATTTGCTACAGTGTTAGTCAACAAACATATGTTTGTTTTTAATTTCAGATACTGGGGAGTATAGCATATGGTCAGCATGGACTTGTACCAAAAACTGCTTGGAACCACGCTTGCATAGGACCAGGTATGTTGGTGTTTAAGCAACCATCTTGCACGTCATGAGTTATGAGCTTAGGGTTATTGATTTGACTATCCAGGTTGTTCTCTTGGCATTAGCATGGCCTACTTTACAGGAGAGGTTAAGATAATGGCATTTAATATGGCTGGGAAAAATAAAGCTGATAAGAAAGCCCATGAAATGCCCTGACAAAGAATTCTTGGTTGAAATCATTCAGTCCTGAACACTTTCTAGATCCTAATCTGGACAGTTCATTATATTAACTCAGATAATATAACAGTTTGATTATAAGAAGTCCCTCTATACTGTCCATACTGGCGTGCTTGTAGTGCGGTCTTGCCACCGTATATCCATGATGGAGCGCAAGTGCCTTTGGTGAAAGCACTCAAGTAGTCTTAGTTGTTTTCTGTATAGTGTCCATGTCTCAGATCCATATAAAAGGGTTGAGAGAACCACCGCCTGGTAGACATTGATTTTTGTAGGCAGGTGGAGCAATTTATTCCGCCAAACTCTCGCCTAAAGGTGCCCAAAAGTGCTACTGGCCCTGGCCAGGCGGTTATCAACTTCCCTTGAAAGTGAGGCATCATTTGATACCATACTACCCAGATATGTGAAGTGGTCTACCACATTAAGGGTCTGTCCGTTTATGGTGATCTTTTGGGGCTGAGTAGGTTGTATTGGATGACTTCTGGAACATGACTTCTGTTTTCCCGAGGTTTATAGATAAACCGAAAGAGGCTGCAGCACATGCGAATTTGTTGACCGTGTTCTGGAGATCATGTTCATTATGAGCTAGCAGGGCGCAATCATCGGCATAGAGAAGTTCCATTATGACCATCACCTTTGTTTTTGTATGGGATAGTAGACATCAAGGATTGAACACATTGCCATCCGAACGAAACCTGATGTAGATGATGTCACGTATTACGAATTGAATTCTAATTTTTAAAATGGCTTGCCTAGGGGAACGTGACAATAGAAAAGCAGTTGTGTCACTTATCTTAAGTCTGAATTTAATCAAAGACTTACAATGAATAACAAAAAAAATGACACAAGAAATCGGAAGGTAAACTATCAACTTAATGTTTAATCAAATATAAAGTTACAAGAAAGAAACATAAACATTTACTCAATACAGACTTGATGTGTTGACCAAAACCCTTTTACAAAAATGGCATGTAAAAATATTACAATACAAGAGTTTGAAAATATAATTACAAATACAAGCAAGCAAGGCCTTGGAAAAAAGAAAAAAAAAATCTTAACTTACACGATCAAGTGGTATACCACGCACGGGTCACGCAATGTCTCCGCTATTCTGTCTCACGGCTGTCTCCGTATGTCTGTCTGTCAACGTCACGCAAGCGGTCTTTATATAATCTACCGCGCGTCGACCTCAAGACAAATCCAGTGATTTCTAGAACCAAATACGTCATCAATTTCCCAGATCTAGAACGCTCTTCAAAGAGACAAAAAAAAAAACACCCTCCTTTCAACCAGAGGTACACACACAGGTCAAGGACCGGTCACTGTCTGTGTGGCTTGACGAATAAAAAAAAATTTACTACACAAGGGGCAGACAACCTCCCCGTCTCTCGACCGCAACAGGTCAAAGAAAAAAAAAAAAAAAAAACAATGCCTAGATACGTAACACCTCCCTCCTAAAAATAAAAAGTTTACATTTCCACGAAATGGAAATCTTTTTTAGAATTACAAAAAATATTTACTTACAGAATGTATTTATCATGATATATATATAAAAAAATATACATCAAAATACTTTTTACAATCTAGATAAGGCATCGGCGATAACATTTTCGCTGCCTTTTATGTGTTTAAGATCTAGGTTGTACTCTTGTAAAAATAAACTCCACCTGAGAAGTCGTTGGTTCTTGCCAGACATTTTGTGGATAAATGTAAGGGGATTGTGGTCAGTAAATACAACCAGTGGCCATCTGGACCCACTGATATAAAAATCAAAGTGTTGTATAGAAAGAATCAACCCAAGACATTCTTTTTCCACAGTAGAATAATTTCTTTGATGTCTATTAAATTTCTTGGAAAAGAAACAAATAGGATGCTCTACTTGGAAATTATCTTCTTGGTAAAGGACTGACCCAACACCTGTGTCACTGGCGTCAATAGCTAACCTAAAAGGTTTTCCGAAGTCAGGAGCCATCAAAATGGGGGAGCTAGATAATATCTGCTTAATTTGGTTAAAGGCTTTCTGACATTCATCCGTCCAAGTAAATCGGACGTTCTTTCTCAGAAGGTTTGTTAAAGGACTGGCAATGACAGAAAAATTTTCGCAAAATTTTCTATAATATCCAGACATTCCCAAAAATCTTCGGAGTTGTTTCCGATCAGCAGGAATAGGGAAAGCTTGGATAGCTTCTACTTTGGCCATTACAGGTTTCACCTGGCCTTGTCCTACAATATGGCCTAAGTATTGGATGGAAGCCTGGCAAAAATCACTCTTACTCAGGTTTACAGTAATTTTTGCATGTAAAAGTTTAGTAAAAAGACAATGCAGTTGTTTACAATGGCTAGAAAAATCTTGGCTAAAAATTACTACATCGTCTATGTATGCGTGGCAATTCTCCATGTCAGCAAGCAGAGCATTTATCATTCTCTGGAAAGTGGCAGGAGCATTCTTCATGCCAAATGGCATCACTTTGTATTGGTACAGACCATCAGGGGTGACAAAGGCGGAGATTTCCTTTGCCCTATCAGTCAGGGGAACCTGCCAATAACCTGAAAGTAGGTCTATTTTGGTGATGTACTTAGCGTCACCAATACGATCTATGAGATCGTCTATCCTAGGGATAGGAAACGAATCGGTCTTTGTTACAGCATTTACCTTACGGTAGTCTGTACAAAAACGATAAGTCTTGTCCTGTTTAGGTATCAAGACACATGGGGAGCTCCAGCTACTGGAACTTGGTTCAATGAGGTCATTTTCAAGCATATACTTGATTTCTGACCTAAGTATGGCAAGTTTTTCAGGGTTAACCCTGTAAGGATACTGCTTGACTGGAGTAGCCTCGCCAACATCTACATCATGCATTATAACATTAGTCTGTTTTGGTACATCAGAAAAAATGTCATTAAATTCATTAATGAGTTTCATGATAACTGGCCTTTCTGTCGAAGACAGATGAGACAGTTTTACATCCAAATTCTGTAATACAAAAGAATTAGGTATTTTGTATTGTCCAAATTTCTCCTTTACAATATCATCATCAATAGGAGAAACATGGCTATTTGAACAACTTTTGACTGTATTTAAAACACAATTACTCTTCTCTGAGTGATCTGGCCGAGATACATAAGGCTTCAGCATGTTTATATGACATAACTGAGTCTTTTTCCTACGGTCAGGGGTTTTGATTGTGTAATTGAGGTCACTAATTTTGGTCTCAATTTCATAGGGACCAAAATATCTGGCTTGCAAGGGTTGACCTGGTATGGGCAAAAATACAAGCACCTTATCCCCAGGAGAAAATTCTCTAACACGGGCCTTTCTATCATACCAGCGTTTCATGCTGGATTGGGTGTTTTGTAAGTTATTTTTGGCCAGAACACAAGCATCATAAAGTCTAGTTTTAAACTTACTTACATAGTCTAAAAGTCCTTCAGTGGCTGTTGGTGACAACAAAGTCTCTTTTATACATTTCAAGGGACCGCGCACCGAATGGCCAAAGACTAAGTCAAAAGGGCTGAATCCCAACGATTCCTGGACGGATTCACGGGTTGCAAACAGCAGCATGTGGATTCCTTCGTCCCAGTCTTTTTCGTGCTCAAAGCAATAGGTTCGGATCATGTTCTTGAGAGTCTGATGGAATCGCTCAAGAGCGCCTTGCGACTCGGCATGATACGCACTCGACATGCAGTGTTTGATGCCCAACTGAGTCATGACTTGCTCGAAAAGATTGGCCGTGAAATTCGTTCCTTGGTCCGATTGGATGGACTTTGGTAGACCAAATAGAGTAAAGAACTTGATTAAGGCCTTCACAATGTTTGATGCTTTTATGTTCCTTAGAGGAATAGCTTCAGGAAAACGAGTTGAAGCACACATAAGGGTCAACAGGTATTGGTTGCCAGCTTTTGTCCTTGGGAGAGGACCAACACAGTCAATAAGTACTCTGCTGAAAGGTTCTTCAAAGGCTGGAATCGGCTTCAGAGGAGCAACAGGGATCTTTTGATTTGGCTTGCCAACCATCTGACAGGCATGACAGGATTGGCAGTACTGGATGACATCTTTCTTCAAACGTGGCCAGAAGAAGTGTGACATAATCTTGTGGTATGTCTTGTGGATGCCGAGATGACCTGACATTGGTGTGTCATGAGCCAGATTCATGATGTACGCTCGGTATCTTTCTGGTAACACGATTTGATGGCATATTCTCCATTCTTCTTCGTTGGATGCGTCTGGAGGTTTCCATTTCCTGAAGAGCATATCATCTTGGATGTAGTAGCACGTTGATGCTAGCTCTGCCTCTTGTGATGTCATTGCGGTTTCTCGGAGTTTGGCGAGCTCTGGATCCTTCTTTTGGTCCTCAATCAACTGTTTTCGAGTTGATGCCGGATTTTCAGAATTTGGCGTTGGTTCTTCTTCAAGAGAAGCAAAGAATGTGGTGCTCAAGTCCACATCATCGTGGTTACTGTTGGCTTTGATGACGTTCTCTTCTTGAGATGCTTTCAACCTCATTGCCCTTGTTACTGCACACGCTGGATATAACTCTAGGTCTTCCTCGGGTGTGGCAGATAAGTCGGGTGTTTGAGTGACGATGGGTTCGGCTATCACCTTTCCACCTGCTAAGTCATTGCCTAACAGCAATGAGATGCCTTCCAATGGTAATGTTGGTCGGACACCTACAACAACCGGTCCAGTAATAAGATTTGACTTTATGTCGATTAGATGTAGAGGCACATCTATACATCCAAGCTCTACGCCTCGTAACAGGATGCTCTTCCCAGTCGATGATGATTTAGACAAGGGCAAGATACCCTCTAAAAGTAACGATTGTGAGGCACCTGTGTCTCTCAAAATGGTGATAGGTCGTAGACTTGTAGAATCACCGGGTAGTGATACGAATCCTTCCGAAATGAAAGGCTTAAAATCCTCTAATAAAACATCAATTTTGGTTGATGCAGACTGGACTTGGGTCGAACTCTCGCTGGAGTCATTGACATCTCTAGGAGACGCAGTGGAAAAACTCTTTCTTGAGTCAGTAGAGCATCTTTTGGATGTATTTGGAGAACTCTTGATGGAGTCATTGGAACATCGGGGTGATGTCTTATGGGAACTCTTGATAGAGTCATGGGAACATCGGGATGATGTATTATGGGAACTCTGGATAGAGTCATTGGAACATCGGGATGATGTATTATGGGAACTCTGGATAGAGTCATTGGAACATCGGGGTGATGTATTATGGGAACTCTGGATAGAGTCATTGGAACATCGGGGTGATGTATTATGGGAACTCTGGATAGAGTCATTGGAACATCGGCTTGATGTATTTGAAAAACTCTTGTTTGAGTCATTGGAACATCGGCTTGATGTATTTGAAAAACTCTTATTTGAGTCATTGGAACATCGGCTTGATGTATTTGAAAAACTCTTGTTTGAGTCATTGGAACATCGTAAAGATGAATTTGAAGAACTCACTGTTGAGTCATTTGAACACCGTGGAGACATTTTCGGAGAGTCTTGTACAGTCAATACATTTGAAACAGGTGGTGTCGAGGTATTCTTGATATGACTTGATGATGAGGGAGTAAACCTCGACGACCACTGTACTGTGCAAGCGCTGACTTTTGAAGGAGCTTTTTCGTTTCTCTTCCTCAATTTCCAACAATCGTCAACTTTATGGCCTTCTCGTTTGCAGTAGGAACAAGTAGCTTTACTTGTAGTAGGTTTTCTGTCATTTGTACTGCTGTTCTTGATGGAGTTGCTAGCAGTGGACTCAGGCTGTTTGACTTGTTTTGGCTTGACATCCGTCGTATACTTGGCAAATTGATGTGATATTATATAATCGTCTGCCAACACTGCAGCCTTGTGCACATCTTCCTCGCCACGATCAGCTATATGCGTACGGACGTCCAGCCGCACACAACTCTTGAACTCTTCCATCAGCATTAGGTTCTTGAATTTTGCAAAGTCGGTGCCGATTTCCCTGGAAGTGAGCCATTTCTCAAAGCGTCGCTCCTTTTCCCGCAGGAATTCTACATGGGTTTGGCCATCCGATTTGCGACAATCCCTGAACTGCTTTCGGTAAGCTTCCGGAACAAGTTCATATGCCTTAAGAATTAAGGCCTTAACAACATGATAATCTTTTTGTTGTTCAATGGTCAAAGAACAAAATACCTCTGCAGCTCTACCAGTCAAAACTGTTTGCAGCAAAGTGGGCCACAAAGTTTCAGGTACATTAAAATTTTTCACAGCAAGTTCAAATTGTGGAAAATAATTGTCAATTGTGGCTTCATTAAAGCGTGGAATTATTTTCAAAAATTTTGTTGCTTCAGCAGTATGACTGGCAGGGGAAGAATCTGGTCTTACATTAGCAGCTAACTCTAATTTTTTTAACTCTATTTGTAATTTCATTTCCATTTCTTTCTGCTCTAATTCTTTTTGTTTAATTTCCTTCTGGGCTTCTATTTCCATTTCTTTCTGCTCTCTAGCCGCTGCAAGCTCTAATTCTTTTTGTGCGGCCTGTTGTTTAATTTCCTTCTCTTTTAAAGCTAACTGGGCTTCTATTTCCATTTGTTTTAATTTTATCTGAAGTTCTAAATCTGATTTACCCTCATCGGGTCTAAGGGTTTCTAAAAGGTCTTCAGAAAATACTTCCTCGTCTACATAATGGATTACAATGTTATCTCTGATTTCTTGTTTAAGGGCATTTGATTTTATTTTTAACCCTAAATGTTTAGAAATAAGGACCAGTTCCTTCCTAGTAAAAGCATCAAGCTCTTCCACAGAGGGATTTGCAAGAAAAACCTGAATATCCATGACTAACTAACAACTATTACAAGCAAAAAAAAATGTATACAATGTAAATATACAGTACAAAATCAGTACAACAAAAAACCTTAAGAGAGTTTGGTCAATACTATTGATACTTTACTTCCGACTCTTTGACACAAAATTTTTTTTGTTAAAGTCAACTTCGCCTTTACAAAATTACTCAAGTAAGACGAAAATAGGTTCAGAAAAATATCCCGGACGAGCCCCCAAACTTCTTTTGTCACGTATTACGAATTGAATTCTAATTTTTAAAATGGCTTGCCTAGGGGAACGTGACAATAGAAAAGCAGTTGTGTCACTTATCTTAAGTCTGAATTTAATCAAAGACTTACAATGAATAACAAAAAAAATGACACAAGAAATCGGAAGGTAAACTATCAACTTAATGTTTAATCAAATATAAAGTTACAAGAAAGAAACATAAACATTTACTCAATACAGACTTGATGTGTTGACCAAAACCCTTTTACAAAAATGGCATGTAAAAATATTACAATACAAGAGTTTGAAAATATAATTACAAATACAAGCAAGCAAGGCCTTGGAAAAAAGAAAAAAAAAATCTTAACTTACACGATCAAGTGGTATACCACGCACGGGTCACGCAATGTCTCCGCTATTCTGTCTCACGGCTGTCTCCGTATGTCTGTCTGTCAACGTCACGCAAGCGGTCTTTATATAATCTACCGCGCGTCGACCTCAAGACAAATCCAGTGATTTCTAGAACCAAATACGTCATCAATTTCCCAGATCTAGAACGCTCTTCAAAGAGACAAAAAAAAAAACACCCTCCTTTCAACCAGAGGTACACACACAGGTCAAGGACCGGTCACTGTCTGTGTGGCTTGACGAATAAAAAAAAAATTTACTACACAAGGGGCAGACAACCTCCCCGTCTCTCGACCGCAACAGGTCAAAGAAAAAAAAAAAAAAAAAACAATGCCTAGATACGTAACAATGACTTTGTGCAATCGCTGCAACATTTGACCCAGCATTACGTCAAAGAAGATTGCGAATAGTGTAGGAGCAAGTACGCAGCCCTGCTTCTCGCCATTTTCTATTGGGAAATGATCAGATAGGTCACCATTGTGTCTAATCTGGCCTTTTTGTCCCATGTGAAACTGCTTGAGAATGGATAGGAACGTAGATGGGCATTCCAGCCTGGCCAAAATCCTCCAAAAACTATTGCGACTGATCGTGTTGAAAGACTTGGTGAAGTCCACAAAGGCAGCGTATCGGTTTAGGTTCTCCTCTTTGCATTTTTCTTGAAGTTGTCGCAGAACAAATATCATGTCTGATGTACCTCTACCGGCTCTTAAGCCACATTGGCTCTCAGATAACACCTTGTTCACTAAAGAGTGGGTTATTCGGTCGAGCAATACTCGAGCAAAGATATTTCCTACTACTAACAGAAGTGTAAAGCCTCGGTAGTTGGAGCAGTTAGACTTGTCTCCCTTTTTGTACAGGGATATGATTACGGAGTCTCGAAGTAGTTTAGGTGGAACAACGCACTTCTCCTAGCATAGAGCGAACAAGTCTGTTACCCTCGGTTAGGGCGACACTACCCATTTTAAATATTTCATCCGGAAGCGCATCAGAGCCAGGTGTTTTGTGTTTTTTGAGTTTATGAATTGCTGTTTCCACTTCCACAAATGTCGGTGGGTCATCAAGCTCCTATATATATAATTTAGATCAGGTTTATTTATACATTGTGCTGTAAAGCTTGAAAGTAATAGTAAAAATTGTATACATATTCATAATTTTAAAGTGTGACAAACTTTAACTTTCAGAGTTTGTCTCAAGGCACCTGGTGGATTATCATGCCAGGGAGATTCTGAACAGTGGAAGACTGGCTACTGCTATGTAAATACCACCTGTCCTAAAGGTAACTCTCTATTTATATGGTTTACATAACATCATTTAAAAAAAACAACTATTTTCATTTCTGACATGAGTAATATGTGTTGTCATCTATTAGCAAGTATAGTGTGAACAAAATGAACAATTTTGAAAGAAAAAGCTTATCTGTCTTGGTTTAGCTCAGATTATGTTGATCTATCAAAGCACTAAAGCATTAATTAGCCATTTTTGCATTGCCTGCTTTGGCCAAAAAAAACTGTAATTTAGAGGGGCTAAAAGAGAGGTTTTGTTCATATAGTCATGTAGAGTTGCATTAAGTTTATATTTAATCTTAATTTTACATCTAACAATTAAAGGCACTAGTGCAAGATGGTGGTTAAGTCACATTTTTATGAAAATTGAATGGGCTACAAATTTAGTCACCAGTATGCATTGTGGACCTTCTGATATGGATTTCCCATGCTTTGAGGTGTAGATATGTGTACATAGTGCCATTGAAAAATGTACAGGTGGGGGCTGTGTCCGTTAGTAGCCACTTGATGCATGCAACTGCATGGACATGACCAACATGTTTACACTAAATGATGTTAAGAAAAGGAACACTAACTACTGCATTTGCTTTAGCTTGACCCCCCCTTTCCTATTATGACAGAAAAGTAAATTATGGAGAATGGCCCCCCAGATCCCTAAGCACAGTGGGAAATTGCCCAATGGGAAGTTTGGAAACAATAGATTTTATTTCATATTATAGCTAACAATAAACAAATATCAAGATTAACATAATAAATAGTGTTTTTTGCCATTTGCCATAAAATACAGATGTTATTTCAAAAAAGATGATCACATCTTATGCATGTCATCTTTAATGCTGTTAATGATTGGCTTAAACTCTGCCAAGTTGTAGGCTTTCCTGGGTGACTCTGGCTACCCAATCTATACTCTAATAGCACAAGGGAAGAAGTAGTTGTACAAATTTGTCCTAGAAAATGGAACAAGGAATGTGCCTTTAACTTTGTGTCTTTCAAAGTGTTTAATTAGGTTTTGTTTTTGCATTTGAAGATTATGGCTCAGTGTTTTATGTATAATTGTTAATTTGCTTTTAACGCTCATCTTTTGTGACTTGACCACCTTCTTGATCTAGGCCTTACAATTCATGCTTTTTTTTTTTTTTATGATGCACATACAGTGTTGTCCCTTTATTTTTATTTTAAATAAATTTATTTTAAAATAAATCTCAAATTTATCTGCATGCCTTTATTTTTGGCTCACAACTCTTAAACTTATGACTAAAGATAGCTGAACCAATTTTCTAGATTTGAGTCCAAGCAAAGAGTGGAATTGATTGTTTGGCTACTGAAAAAAAAAACTCCAAATAATGTCCAAATATGTGAACTAATGGTTTATTTTGTCTTATCAGATTGTCCTACGTTTCGCTGGGATGTCAACTGTGTGCAAAGTTGTGACAGTTGCATTCAGGATTGTGACAAGTTCAAGGGTTCTTGTTACTCATGTAAACCTGGCTACCGTTTGCCTAAATATGGATGTGTAGATGGTAACCCTTTAATCATACATCAGCTATTAATCATTTTTATTACTTGTTAACTCAACTGCATGGACCAGCAGGCTCTTTAAAAAATCTGTCTGGGTACAACAATGTATACTTAGCAAAACATTTTACAATTGTAATATTTAAAAGTTGCATATTTTCTCCTGGAAGAAGAATGTTTTAAGTAATGAATTCAAGCAATATTTTCTTTTAAAAAAAAATCTATTTAATTCTGTTTCTTCGAGTCAGATAATTATTAAATATTCATGTTTTTACATAATAATGGATACCCAGCTGTGACATACATATCTCGCATTATCTGGCACAGATAACACTTTGGTCTACTTGGAATTGACTAATCTGCCTATCTTTATTAGTAGTTTCTTTGAGTTACAACATGTGCATTACAGTTTTTCTACAAATGTGTAGGATGTTTACCATGTTTCAGATGTTCTTCAGATTTGAATGTACTTACATCCTAGTGTAAACTTCCTCCAGGACGACTGGGAACGGCATCAGGCAGGGTTCGAACATTGGACGATTGAGTTTACTAAACAAAAGTCCAGAGTGGCCATCTGTCCCTTTTGGAAATCTTGAAAATCTTTTAAGTGAAACTTTTTCACCACCAAAGAAAAAACAAATTTGTTCCTGTAAATATGATGTGTCTGCTATATTGAAAAACATTCTGAAGTACAAGTCCTCTATCTAGTACTGTATAGCTCATTGGATGAGAGTAAAAGGTCCAAGTTTTGTTAAGTTTTTTGTGCTCAGCATTTTAATTAGACTACTTTGTGGCCAATAGATATGACCAATGCAGTCTACCTTCTAGCGATGACTTTTTGAGGTAGCTTCCCAAGAATTAGTTTTAAAATTTTTGATTTAATTTATCAGTCTATTACAAGGTGATGCTAGTCAGAATAGTTAACTAAACGCTTTGTCTCTTCTTAGTCTCTTCTTCTGAGGGACAGTGGCTGAGTGGGAAAGCGCTTGGCTTCTAAACCAGGGATTCTGGGTTCAAATCCTGGTGAAGATTGGGATTTTTAATTTTGGGATCCTTAGGCACCTCTGAGTCCACCCAGCTCTTTTATGGAACTGACATTAGTTGAGGAAAAGATAAGGCTGTTGGTTGTTATGCAGGCCACGCGACACCCTCATTAACCATAGGCTACAGAAGCATGACCTTTACATCATCTGTCCTATAGACCACACAGTTTGAAAGGGGAACTTTCCTTTTTTTTGTCTCTTCTTCTGGTGACTTGTTTGATTGAATGCTTTACTTGTGATTTTTTTTTATTTTTTTTATACATATTCAAGCTTGCCTAACAACTGTTAACAATATTTTTTTTTTTCAACCAGTTTGCCTTGAGAACACGTTTGGTTTGAACTGTCTAGGAAACTGTCTTGATAACTGTGGGGCTGATTGTATGGACAAAGAGACAGGAGCCTGTTACAGTAAGTACTTGTCAGCACCTTCGTACACAAAATACATTTTGTTCATTAAACATTTGACATCAAGTCTTATTTATTTGTATTCGAATACAATACAATTATTTGAAAAGAGCTATTTCAAACCTGACTGTCAATAAATTTTATTTTGTTCATTTCTGTTTTCCCAAGTAGCTTCTATCTGACTTTCTAATAGGGAAATGAAGTAATATTTGAAAATAATCAATGTGTAATATGCAAAGGACTTAGCTTGTATTCAACTTATACTTTTAGCAATTGGAGTGTATGGTCCATGGGAACAGTGGCATTGTTCAAGAGACTGTCTGAATCCAAATATGATTAGGAAAAGGTAAAATGATTTAACGTTTACATTGGCCATTGAAGACATTTTATTTGGCATGATTAATAGATCGGCTACTCCTTTTATAATCTAATGTTATTCTATGTTCAACAACATCCTAGAGCTGATTCCTTTCTGTTCAGTTACTCATGTTTTTAGGGCTCACTGGACACTCACTGGACAGTATTTACACACATCTTTAAGCCAGAGATGAATACTAATGTTCAGCTAGACTGAGGCAATGTAATTGAGGGTTTTTTAGCTCTCTCTCTCTCTCTGCTCAGTGTAGCCTCTATCTGTTGGGGAGTGGAGTGGAAAATGGATAGGTTCAAACTAATTACCATGGGTCACCACAATGTTAGATTATTACTCTAGGAGTCTTTACTTTGGTCTTCCAGTCTTTGAGGGCTTAATAAGCTATTCAAGCAAGGCATTTGAGCCTCCTTTGGAAAATCCACCGTGCCATGGGGAGATGGGACCACTGCACCTTTTATGTAACTTTCAACTAAAAATAGCAATTCTATTCCAGGATATAAAAGTCACTTGGTCGCTACCTAAAGGAATTTTTTTTAGGGTGATGGACCTTTTTTTTTATTGATTACATTTTTCATGCGTGCAGCATGCTCAGGGAGCTATGGCCATGCCTCTCTGAGGACCAGTGGAGGGGAGGGGGGGTATCTGGGATAAAGTTTCTGTGCTATTTTTAGGCGCTCAGCAAGCACAACTCTGCTTAAGTTGGGATTTGAACTCAAGCCCTCTTGTTAGGTAGCCAAGCCATAGCCAAGTGGTTTTGGCCTCTGAGCCACACATCCCACCTTAGTATCCACACTTTCCCTAAAGTTGTGAGACCCCATTGCAAAATGGCAGAGACAAAGTGTCATTACCTGATTCCTCTGCAATGGAAGAAATCCTTTGCCAAAGCGTCAAAGTTCACTAGGACATAGTTCTAAACAGACTTAATCCAAGATGCAATATAATCAAACACTAGACATAAAATATGCTTTTCTTTCGTTGTTTTAGGACAATGTTTTTGGGATGCATAGCAATTTCCAAAAATAATGAGTGTTTTTTTCTTTGGAAAGACTATATATTCAACCTAGGCTATGAATGGGGACTGTGTGTATATATATGTATTCATCCTATGGTTTGAGAACCATTATATATAATGAACTTGGAACGGACTGAATTAGTTTTTGTGAAATGTTAAAAAATATATTATTCAGATGAAAACACATACTTTTCTTTTTTAATACTAAGTTTGTAATTCAGATATTGTAACACCACTTCTACTGGTATCACCTGCCTTGGGAACAACATAGACTCCAGACTGTCCAATTGCTATGCTGGCAAACTCTGTCCAACGTGTAAGATTTACACAGTTATCTTAGCTTAGTTTTTATTTAACCATTTTAGTATTAGATATTTCTATTTAATTGCTGCTTATTTCATTCAAAAATTTCAACTGAATAAGTCAAAAGTGAAAAATGAAAGGCTTAGGAGAACAAAATGTGTCAAACTGAATACATTCTCTCCTGTGGTTAGTATGAAAGTCATTAAAAATGTGTTACACTTTAATCTAAAAAATTCTTGAATATGAAATTCTTACCTGTACCAGATTGAAAATTTTGGATCTTTATATGGTGGCCGGAGGCCTTACTAGTTGTAAATGTCATTAAGATTTTAGGTAAATATAGAAGTTGTCTCGGTGTATTCTTATGTCTGAGTTTAAAGCAGGCCTCTAATTAAAAATTAGAAATTGAGCTTGTACATTCCATTCTCTCTAGTTTCCATAAATGTTTAGGCTGGCATTATATTTATAAATAAAACTAAATTTCTGTATATATTTGTGACCCACAGAAGCTACTGAAGGTGGCATTTCATTTGTAGCTTGAAGCAAATTTTATTTTTGCTTTATGATTGTTATTGATTGATAAAATAAATTAGCTGTCTGTAAAAATCATCAAAATCAATTGTGTGTATTAGCAGCATTTAAAAAATAGGTTAACATTTTTTAATTCATAAATTTTAGAACTTTTACAATAATCCATCTATCTAGTTAATTATTAAATTAAAAAGAAACTTAGAACCTAGTCGTAAATTATACTCAAATCACTGACAGAAAAGGGAAAAAGGCAAGTAACTAGTACCTAAACAAGGAAGGCTAATTAGTTTTGATTGGCTACCCACATAGGGGTAAGGAAAACCCTGAATCCGAACCTCTGCTGCCTTGTAACTAAATCCAAACATGGGAAAGGCTTCTAGCATCAACCTAGATGAAAAATTAGGAGCCCTAGGCAGCTTGCTACCCTACATTATGAAAGAATCCAAACTGCTTGGGCTATAAGTTTTTCTTTTTGTGCTCATTAGCTGCCTGGAGAAGAGGGCACTGCAGCACCCCTACCATAGCTAATGCCCATGCTCATCACTATAAGATGAACAAAATTAATTTGCCACATACTATACAAGTAAAAGAATATGACTTTTGTGGAACGTTAGCAGTCTACGTGGGGGCGCAGTGACTGAGTGGTTAAGCACTTGGCTTCCAAACCTGGAGTCTTGGCTTCGAATCTCGGTGAAGACTGGGATTTTGAATTTAAGGATTTTTAGGGCGCCTTTGAGTCCACCTAACTCAGAAATAAAAGCAAAAGTAAAGGCGGTTGGTCATTGTGCTGGCCACATGACACCCTGGTCATTAACCTTTGGCCATAGAAACAGATAACCTTAACATCATCTGCCCCATAGATCGCAAGGTCTGAAAGAAGAACTTAACTTTTTTTTTCACTTTAGGATTCTACGCATATTTGATTAACCTAAACAACAGCTCTATTTGTTTTTACTTTCACAGACTGTCCAGAGTTCAAATGGGATATAGACTGTGTTCGAAGCTGCCCCAATTGCCATTCTGACTGTGATAAGTTCACTGGTACCTGTGACTATTGTAAGTCTGGTTACAAGTACCCAGAGAAAGGATGTACGGCAGGTGAAGCTTCTTGTTCAAAAAAGTTTTATTCCATGACCATCATCTTTCTCTTGACATTCGTGGGGGTTTGGGATTACCTCACACTTCCTTTTGAGCAACTGTCTTTAGCAGCATATTTATGTGAGGCGGTCCATTCTTTCATGCTGTCTTTCTAGAGTTTGTGATTTCTGTTTGCGAATTTGTTCCTATTAGAGAAATGACAAAATATCAACTAAAATATATCATTACAACTTGGAAGATGATATACTCAATCGAGTAAAAAAACAATCAGATTAGTGCACCATGCATGCATAAAGGTTATGTAAAAAAAAATACATCAATACACAGCTACAAAATGAACAAGTCTTTCATAAAATCAGTTCAATAAAAAAAAAATACTCTTTGGGCCCTGTAGATTGATGGGCTCTTTGTTCGGTATTAATTTACTCAGAGGTTAGAGAGATTGCTTTATTATATTTTTATTTACTATCTGTTGATGGGAAGGTATATACATCTTTTAGGAAAGAAATCCATTATTTTATCTATTTCAAAGAACTGAATCCTCAATTTTTTAATCTTATTTCTTTATTATCAGCTTGTGAGGTGAATGAGTTTGGTGTAAACTGCGTTGGAGACTGTCGACGCCAGTGTGGGGAAGATTGCGCAGATCGTGTCACTGGGCGATGTCCCAGTAAGTAGACAAGATATGTCACATATCGAGATTAACACGCTCTTTATAATAACAATGGAAGGTTCTCTGTCACAGGACAACTCCTGAGAACAGATGTTTGCAAAGCTAAGTGTCTCAAAGGAGATAATCCCAATGTACTTATGCAAAGCCCAACTTTCCTGCTTATAGCCTGCTCAGTGTACTCCAAACTCTTTTGTGGACCAGGGGGAGGTGGTGGCGTATCTTGAAGAAGGTTTTCATTCTGCCTCAAGGCCATCAGTAAACACAACTCTACTTGAGCTGGGATTTGAATCTGAGCCCACTAAATAGGTAGCCTATTGGTTTTAGCCATTCAACCACACATCCCGCTTCTGTTTCTGGAATATTTATACATTTTATAGACCTGAACATTTTATAGACACTGAACATTTTATAGACACTGAACATTTTATAGACCTGAACATTTTATAGATCTGAATATTTTATAGATCTGAACATTTTATAGACACTGAACATTTTATAGACCTGAACCTTTTATAGATCTGAACATTTTATAGACCTGAACATTTTATAGACACTGAACATTTTATAGACCTGAACATTTTATAGATCTGAATATTTTATAGATCTGAACATTTTATAGACACTGAACATTTTATAGACCTGAACCTTTTATAGATCTGAACATTTTATAGACCTGAACATTTTATAGATCTGAATATTTTATAGACCTAAACATTTCATAGACCTAAACTGAAGTCTGAGAAGTAGAAATAAGGGAGATAGATTCAGTCAGTCAATTGTATATTTTATTTTGAGACTGTCACAGTGTGGGGGGCGAGGGTATTCAGTGCAGACCTTTGAAAAGTGAACCTTTTTTTTTTATTTAGGCATGCACTGAGGTCTTTTACTGGGAACAATTCAAGTGCCCACAAGTGTGTGGTGTTGAGAAAAAAGGGCTTTTCATTAGAGGATAAAAAATTAATTATGTAGTGTGGTTGGGGAGTAGGCATTCAAATGTGATGTGCGAGCTGGATGGTCAGAACAGTTCATGGAACTCTTAGGCCTACAGTAAATGTTTGTTTGTTATAAAATGTTTTACATGTTTCGGTTATTCCTTCAGAGCCGAAGGTAGTTTACTTCCTAGTCCAAATTTCCGCAGGTCAAGGGGGATGGGAGTGGGCAGGCTTTGAACCCGGGACCATCAATAAATCCAAACGACAGTTCAGCGCGTGAACCACATGACCAGGTAGCCAGCCAAATCTGTGTAGTAGCTGGTTAAATATAACTCCTGGCCTTTACGTGTGGCTCAGATACTGGCTCAGGTGGAACTGTTATCACTGATTAGAGGAGTGAAATTGAGCCACTGATGCCTAAACCAGTACGCTTTGGCAGGAGAGTTAGCCTTGGCTGACACCCACCTAGGAAAACTATTTGATTTAAAAAACCCTGCTTCCTTGCAGCCATACCCAAACAGATAAGTCAAATGGAGGTAACTCTCTAGTAGTAAAATCAAATAACACAGGCAATAGGCCAAGAGATATGTTAGTCGACGCTGGTATTGAATTTTGAACAAGAAGTTTAATAATAATGGATAAAGAAAACAGTAGAATGTTGTCAAGCTAAATCTCTACGTTCATAAAAGCACCAACGCATAATTTTTCAGCTTAGAACCGACACAACATAATGAGACAACATATGTTCCGGAAGCTTAAAGTCAGGACAATCGAAATCTGCCAAGTCCTTCAAAGCTGCATACTATATCAAGAGGCCCAAACGAGACTCTGGCCCCAAAACCTTCCTATAGAACAAAAACTATACTGAGAACTGCCTCATCTGGAAACCACTGCGCAGTTTATCTCACTTATCTGAACACTCAAACATGTAAAAGAAAGAGAAAGAAGAAGAGTAAAAGCTCCGTATCTCTAAAGCTGTCAAGAGTAGTCTGTTTACATTGGTTTAGCGTTCGCTATCCATTTCCAAAATTGAGTCTAGTTTTTACTAGTCGCTTCATTGTCTCTAGGTCAAAACTTTCCAGATTTACAAAATAAATAACTAATTTCTAGTTGCTTCCTGACGAGCTGAGGACATACACATATGTGTCAAATATATTCAACATTTAAAATGGTGAGCTAATATACAGACCTAACTTACTGACATAACTTACTGACATAACTTACTGACCTAACTTACTGACCTAACTTACTGACCTGCCTTTTTATTTTTTTATTTATAAAAGTGCTGAGACTGGGATCTCTTCTACAGCTTTCATCAATCTAGTCAAAGTGATTTCTTAGGAGATAGTTACAGAATCTCTTTGGTGTCTAATTAGTTTCTAGATTTTGTTCAGTCTGGCCACACTAAGCTGTCACTAACATTTAGCTTAAATTATCCACAGGTCAGAGGTGGATTTATGTGTTGGCACTGGTCCCCATTTGTTTTCTACCTGCCCTGTGCCTGATGTTGAAAAAGTGAGTTGTACAAAATTATCAAACGTGATGAAAAAGTTTTTAAATAAAATAACTACAAAAATAAACATTAATCTTTTTATAAATGACAATAAAAAAAAAGATTGTTTTAAAGGAAATTAATATTTCAAAGGGAAGCCATCTCTGTTTAAGGAATATTGTCCTATGAGTTTTAGATGTATCTTTAAAAAAAAAAGATTATTTAGTCCTAGCCCAAACTTTCTACAAGATAGCAAGAGATAGCAGTGAACAAGGTTTGAACTTGGGACCATCATAGCACTTCAACCTGCATACCACTAGCTCAGCCATCCATCCTGAAAATTTAGAAGAGGGGCCTCGCAAGCATTGATTCAATTGGGCCTGCAGTTTGTAAGGCCGGCCCTGGCAATGTAATTTGTAGAAACCTGGGCAATATGCCAAAGGTGAAATATACCATGCTTTGTGTTAGAGGCTAAATGTGGGAATTTAATATAGCTTTATTTGAATGATGATGGAAACACAGGGTTGGTAGGGTACATTAAGATAAATCTATTTGAAATTCAAATACTTAATACTGAATTTTCTTTTTTCCTACCAGAAAGTCCTCAAATGTTATAGAAAAGATTGATTTCCAGTCTCCTGAAGACTATTACTATGAATTTGAAGAATTAGCTGATGAGCCTCTAGCCAGTGAAGTGAATTTATTGCAGAAGTCCAATGTGTCTGTTATGTCTCAAACCACCAATGGGTCCACTGAGCTTTAGTTGTCACCCTTTTTCAATTCTGTTATTTTTTAATACAATTTTTTTTTCAATAAATATTTAGAATCTAATAAATAATTTATTTAAATGTGGATTTCATTGTATTGATAGTTTGACAAGACTTTTCATGGCCTTTTTTTACTATACCTCTATTCAAGTCTCACATTCGGAATGGGTCGGCAAAACCTGGGAGGAAGCAGGTTTCAAAACGGGAATAATGATTTTCCAACAATTTTGACAGTTGTATTATGTTTTGTTTTCTTTTTGAATAAAAAGTATTTTGTATATTTCTTGAAAAATCTTATGAAGCATTTATATTGTTAATGGCTGCTAGGGAATCTTTTGAAGTATACGTTTCATTTGATGTGAATTTGTGTGCTAGAAAAATGGTTGAAACACATTCAATGCTGTGCGACTCTTTACACACTGTATATCATTCTTAAAGAGGCGCTGTGGCCGAGCGGTAAAGCTGGAAATAGTGTAGGAAGTATTACTTGGACATCTGCGCTGCGTCAGGTTAACTTCCATTACAGCTAGTCCAACTATTCCTGCAATATAGTCTTGTAACCTTGACCTTTTGCCCAGAGTCTCCAAAATATCTGCTGGTGAATACAAGAGATGATGCTGCGGCTGAAGCAGGTGAGGTGTTTACAATTTTACTTTGTCATTGAGTTGATTATAGACATAGTGTTATTTCTATCAACTTTTTTTTTTCTAGTCATCTAGTAGTGCTCAGGTGTTGGGTGTTTTTGATCAAGTTTGGGTTTGATGCACATTTCTGAGCACTTGAAACCTGTAAATCATGATAAATTCTGTTGTCTTATCCTTTGTTTACGCAGCTCTGATTTGGTTAAGAAAAACAAGCGATGTGTCTGAAGAGATGGAGGCCATGAAGAAAGAACGACAGGACCCCAGGAACTCACCAAAGGTAATTTTTTTATATCGCATTAACTCTAGTACAATGCCTAAGTGTCAGTTTAATAATTACACTATTTAAGGTGTGAAAGTAGTGTTTTCACTTTGCTTTAATTTGTTCACCCACTTGCAAGACAGCAACTGAAATGACGCAATGCTACGCATTGTTTAAGCAACTTACAGCTACTAATGTTATTAATGAAACTAAAGCCTTTATCCAACAATGCTATCAACAACTAATTAGTGCAGCTATACTTTATCATAAATGATCTCCATAACAGGTCACTAAGGTCAGAAGTGTACACACACTTGTATGTCTGTCGGCAATACATCAAGTGCACAAAGGCCAGCAACTCCTTGTGTATCTCATATTAAAACGTATTTTGTTTATCTTTCAACCTTTACATCATCTGCCCTATGCATCGCAAGGTCTGAAATGGGTACTTTACTTTTTAATTTTTTTAGGGTTTACTAGAGTTGACAAAACTACCCAGAGATATCAAATTGAAATATATTAATTTGTTTAATCAACTGAACATGAAACATAAGGCCTCAGTAAAAACACGCCACTCTCCACGGTCTCTTGCTAGTTTTTTTAATGGCTTCCCTGCTCTTTCTGTCCTCTCAGCTTCCATCTAGTATACTGCGTCGCCACGTTCTTTTTTGGTCTTCCTCTACATCTTGTGCCTTGGGGGTTCCACTCTAAGGCCTGTGTAGCACTGTTGTTGGTATCTTTTCTAAAGCTGTGACCAATCCATCTCCATTGTTTCTCTAATTCCTGCACCCCTTATTTTTCTGTCCACCCATCTCTTGCAATGTGGTGTTTCCTATTTTTTCATACCAGTGTTCAAGTGTTGGGACATGGGTAGAAATTAAAGATTAAATAAATTAGAAATGGACAAGAAAGATGATGCCTATTACAAGCTATTCCAACAAGATCAACGTCAAATCTTTTGGCTCAGGACCGGACACAACAGAATGAGACAACATATGTACCTTAAACTTAAATTGGAACCAGCGAAATCTGCCCATGTGGAGTGTCACCAATGTGCTGACCATGTCCTTTACCAACTGGCCCATACAAGACACTGGCCCCAAAACACCCCAATAGAAAGAAAACTATATGGAGAGCTCCCTGATTTGGAAACCACTGCGCAGTTCATCTCATATATTGGTCTAGTCATCTGAAGGCTCCAACATAACAATGAGAATGAGGAAGAAGAAGAAAGATTTTTTTAAAGCATTGTACGTAGATAATAAAAAGAAACACTATTATAGACATTTAATCATGGAATGGATGCACTCCCTACTTGAAGTCTTTCTTTAGTTTTCACTCAGAAAATAAAAAAAAACAATAAATCTACTTATAACTTTTTTTTCATCTTAGTTTAGTGTGCTTGATTTGATGAGGACCAGTGATTTGCGATGGCCACTATTTATATGCATAGTACTACAAATGTCTCAACAGTTTTCTGGCATCAATGCTGTCAGTTTAATATAGTTATAGTTAATATAGTCGATAACATATTTATTTAGAATTGATACTGATACATTGCTATGATAGCTTTGCTTCTTTTAATAAGCCTAGATGGGACTTGGGTTGCTGGTTTGAGTTCATGTCCTTGATCATTGGCTTTTATGTGATGCAATGAGAGATTTCAGTTCAAGATGTTCTCTCATTGGTAAAATACCTAGATGGTATTAAATGGTAGGTTTCCATTTGAAGATATTGACTTGTAATCCTTTTAGGTTGGTAGATTTTTCATTCGAGATTCAATTTGAGCAGACATGTGTTCCTGAAGTGCTTAGCAGTAAAACTTTTTTAAAAATCCCTCCACATAAAATATTTACAATTCGGATCAGCAGTCCCATCGATAAACACTTTTCCCATTACAGATATTATAAACTAATCATTTAAAAAAATGCACCCAAATATTGAAATATTTTTTTTTAAATACTTTTTTGTTCTTATAAATTAAGCTACATCACTGTAGGGTCAGTTTTGATCCAAACCAGAAGTCCACAGGCTAAGGTTTAGAATTCAGAGTGAAACACATCACTATTTTGGTTAAAAAGAAAAGACTTTTTTTTTAAAGTTCAGCCAGTAAATGACGAAACAAATAATTCTATACTATTCAACTTCAGGTGGTCTACTACTCCACAAGTATTTTTATCTCAGCTGGTCTGAGCAAGGAGACTTTTCAGTATGCTACAGTAGCCACAGGTGTAAAAGTCATGATGACCTTCATATCTGCCCTTATCATGGACCGGGCAGGCAGAAGAACTCTGCACATGATTGGCCTCGTGGGCATGTGTATCTCCTCAGTAGTACTAGTTGTTTGCCTTTCACTACAGGTATGTATAGATTACTTACTTAGAACCTCCCACATCATTGGGTGCATTGGGCAGCAAGCTGTTTCCATAAAAATCAATCTTTATGCATAGATGGCATTCCATTTTTTTAAAACTAATTTTTGTTTATAAAAAACTACAGGGCTACTATTCCTTCATCTATCCCTTGGTCTGTTGGACAGTTGGGGCACCACGCAAAATCTGTCAACCATCTTTCTCCATTCCTCTCTTTCAGTGCCCATTCTTTTATGTTGTCTTCCCATCGTTTTCTCTGTCTGCCTCTTCTTCTTTTTCCTGGTACTGTTCCCTGAAGGAAGGTTTTTGCAAGTCCTAAAGACCTTGTAATATGGCCATAGAGTTTTAGTTTTCTACTATTACAATTTCTTAAAATCCTGTACTTAAGCTGATAATTTTTTTTTTTTTTCAGAAAACATTGCCCTGGCTATCATACATAAGCATTGTGGCTGTCATCATCTACACCTGTCTCTTTGCTACTGGACCAGGTGGGTTTAGTTTGAAGGCAATTAATTCAAAGCAGTTCATAAAAAAAAGATTTTAATATCTACCTGATCATGTGGTATGCATTTTAGACTGTCATCTCCATGGTCCCAAGTTTGAACCGTGGACCTCTGCATACCTGCTGTCTATTGGGAGGTTTGGGCTAGGAGGTAATAATCTTCATTTCTGAATGCATCTTATTTACAAATATATAAAATTGTGTGTCATACGATGCCATTCTAGCTGGTTCCAGTTGTGATGGAGTTTTTTAAATTTTTAGCTGAGCCTTTCATCTCCAGGGGTTTCTTACCCTGGACTGTCTTGCAATTGCTTTTGGTGTTTTCTTCATGACCCTGATTATTGACTGATTCATTTTTAAGTACATAATTTATAATGAAATACATATGCTTATAAAAAACTTAAATGAGTGCATTAAGATCAAAAACATGCAATTCAGTATCACACCCACATTTGTTGATTATTTTATATATTGTTTCCCAAACTGACTAATTTTTCATTGATTCATGATTAGTTAGGTGCAATAAATAATTATTTAAAGTTTCAACTTGATCTGAGAGTGGGTGTGTGAGAAGAAATGTGTAAAATATCTAAGGGGACCACACTCTACATATTCATCCATATCTGTGAATACTGAGGGATTACTTTCCCTTGTTTATATTGAAAAGATAATTACCATTAATTAATAAACTAATTGGTTACATTTTTTTCATTGATTCATGTCTTTGTCTATGCCAATGAATAATTGTGCAGTTTCAACTTGATTCGAGAAAGTGTGTAGGAGAAATAACCTGTACAAACTTTTTACTAGATGGGTCCTTAATGTCTTTGAACTTACAAGAAAGACCCATGTGAAAATGAGTCTAGAAACCTCAGCTTAGGCTTCTAAATCTCTTATGATTTATGATTGATGTTTCAGGACCAATAGCTTGGTTCATGGTGACTGAGATGTTTGCGCAGAGTCCTAGGTCAGCCGCTGTCAGTGTTTTCGTGGTGATCAACTGACTGTGCAACTTTACTGTTGGCTTAGTGTTTCCTATTTTACAGGTAAGTACATTTTAAGGGGATGTAAGTAAACAAGTTAAGTACCGATACCCTTTACTTTCCCTAACTAATGTTAATAGAATTGGGTGGACTCAAGGGCGTCCTTAAGATCCGAAATAAAAAATCCCAGTCTTCACTAAGTTTCGTAAGCCAAGCACTTTAACACTCTTAATCTACTCCTTCATGCTGTGCTGTTTTTTTTGGCTAAATGTTCTATGATTAAATAATGACATGCTGTAAAAATAAATTGTCTGTTATATAAAGACAATTGCAGTTTAGTCATTGAAGTAAAGCATTACTTTTTTCTCTATTGTAATCTAATGACTCAGTTAATAGAACTAACTAATCCTTTTTTTTTCAACACTCTTCACCTTCACCTATACAAAAACAACATAAATCTATTCTGCATACATCCCAGATATTGACAACTATGATTTGACTACAATTATTACAATAACCATCATCAATGTGTCCGTTATTTGTATGTAGACAAAGTGATTTAAATTATTTCAAAATTATATTACTTTATACCATATTAAATACTAAGTGATATAATTTTAAGATAAAATAGGCTCTACTAATGTAGATGAAATTTAATAGGTTATTAATTCTAAAATATTCAGTTATTGTAAACATTTTCAATGCCTGACTATTATTGTCTTCTTGTTTGGATGTAATTATTATAAGCATAATATTTATCTAGTGGGTAGCTAGGGTGGGGGCAGGGGGTTCCAAATTTGAAAATACCCCCAGACCTCTACTTGAGGGGTTGTCCAAATGAGTGGGCGAAATTTTTTGTGCAATAAATATTAAGCCAATGACATTTTATCTTGCTATTCATGTTGTTATGTAAATTATTGACCATCTTGCATGTATTCCACACATTTGACTTATCTATTTATTAAGTACATTATCTTAAGTCATGATGTCAAATGTCAACACAAAGGGACCCCCTTGAAAGGCCAAGCCCCCAGGACCCCTAAATCCCTTGCTACGTTACTGTATTTATCAGAGATGATTTTTCATGATGAAAAATTGAATTATTACTAAACTACTTTTTTTTTTCCTTACAGAAGTCACTAGAAACATTTTAGTCCTTTCTGCCTTTCTCCGTCATGCTGTTGTTGTTCTTCATCTTCACCTATTGGTTTGTCCCAGAGACCAAAGGCAACCCCAGCTGTTTAAATCTCCCACTATGGATTGATCAGAATCCAGAAATTCCTACAAAAGCTCAAAGAAAAGATACAGCACCCAAGTCTTGATAATTAATCCCCCTCTCTCAGAGAAAGGGACGGAATATTATATCGAGTCCAGCTACTTATAGATTTTAGGTGGCTGAACAATTTTGGCTGCTATTTTTTTTTTTTTTGAAATGTTAGTCTTTTGATTTAGTTTCATGTTGTTGGATAAATTTGTTATTTATAACATTTTATTATAATATATACAGGGCTTTCATTATTATATCAATGCAAATACAATTAATCAGTTTTAAAAAATATATTCATCATTTTAAATGACAACTTCTGTTATATTGTTCTAAATATGTATGATTATGTATCAACATACCTCAATATAATTGTGATAACACACCACAACAGTTGTTTATGAGATACCATTTAAAGTAGGCCAGAGACTTTCTTCCAATAAAGTGATTTTAAACTATGTACCCCATCAGTCTTTTATATTATATTTATAAAACTTATTAAAGCGGCTTTATTCTGGCTGACAATGTCTGTGCTGGATGTGGCAAAATATGTAAGTTGCAGCTGGGGCTAGGTAGCCATAGGAAATACTGCTTTCATTAAATCTTCAGACTTGAAAAAAGCCTTATTATTATTAATCTGGTCAGTGATTTCAGTGCAATATGAACACTAATGTTTTGTGTAACTATTTTTCAATAAGATTGTTTTCTATTAAAGATTTTTAAATTATAAATGTCAACTTTTGTTAGCATTGATTACTTGAATGAGATTGTGAGATTCTGTTTTCAGTTATTTAATATTGATATTTTTCATGTAAATGTTTTATTTTGGATTTTCCTTTGTAATTGAAGATTATTATATCCTAGCCCAAACTTCCTGCAGGACAGGGTTTGAGCCCAGGAAATTTGAGATGACAGTCCAGACCGTGTACCACATCACCAGTCAACCCAAAGGCCCAATATTGGTCCTGTTTGAGCATCTTAAATATATACTGGTGACTTGAAAACAAAGTAGAACTTTTTTTCTATTTAGTTTTTAGGAAAAATAAAATAATCAAAAGTTATTGCAGTAAGTAAAGTACCCTTTCATACCTTGGGGCAGATGATGTTAATGCCATTTGTTTCTGTGGCTTCCGGTTAATGAGGTTGTCATGTGACCAGCACAATGACCAACCACCTTTACTTTTTCTCGACTAGTATCAGGCATCAATTAGAGTTGTCAGACTCGGGTGCCCTATATATCCCTTAAATAAAAAATCCCAGTCCAGATTTGAACCTGGGATCTCTAGGTTCTGCAGCCAAGCTGGGACCCAATGGTTCTGCAGCCAAGTGCTTTACCACTCACCCACTGCGTCTCCTAAAAGGTATCCAATGTTACATTAAGCTGCGTAAAACTAAATGTTCCTGAGTCAATCAGACCATTGAAAAATGTAAGCATTTTTTTAAAATAGATTTCAACAAACAATTAACCAGAAATTAAACACTTAGCAACTTCTCCTTCATGTTCAAAGAATAGCACAATCTCATTTCTCATGAACTTGAAGATGCCCTATCTTGTTTACTTTTAAATTGCTATTGTGTAGTGCAACTGTCATGCTTGTAGTATGCTCAGGGCACTAAGGCCCAATCTCTTTTGGACCAGTCGGGGGAAGTGAAGATCAGGGTGAAGGTTTCCATACTGTCATTAGGCACTCGGCTAACACAATATAGCTTGAGTAGGATTTGAACCTGAGCCTCCTTTATAGGTAGCCAACTGGTTTATTCCTCTCAGCCACATGCACCATTAATAGATAAAATTATTCCGTCACCACCAACATCACCGCTTGGCTGTTTACCAATGTAAAGGGATTGTTAAAGAGTTTGATTAATTAAATCTATTAATCAATGATTCATTTGATGTCCACCAGTTATTTGTTTTATGAGAAGGTAATGATCTCCCTTTGTTTATAAGCTTTGTAGGCAGCATGTAGTTATTCCTTGAGAATTAGAACTGCACAACTGCCTGGGTGTATGCTATGTGGTACTGACTGTCATCACAAGGGTCCTAGGGTCCTGAAATCCCACCTGTTGCTGTGCCTTGAGAATTAGAACTGCACAACTGCCTGGGTGTATGCTATGTGGTACTGACTGTCATCACAAGGGTCCTAGGGTCCTGAAATCCCAACTGTTGCTGTGCCTTGAGAATTAGAACTGTAAAACTGCCTGGGTGTATGCTATGGGGTACTGACTGTCATCACAAGGGTCTTAGGGTCCTGAAATCCCAACTGTTGCTGTGCCTTGAGAATTAGAACTGTAAAACTGCCTGGGTGTATGCTATGTGGTACAGACTGTCATTACTAGGGTCCTGAAATCCCAACTGTTGGTGTGCCTTGAGAATTAGAACTGTAAAACTGCCTGGGTGTATGCTATGGGGTACTGACTGTCATCACAAGGGTCTTAGGGTCCTGAAATCCCAACTGTTGCTGTGCCTTGAGAATTAGAACTGTAAAACTGCCTGGGTGTATGCTATGGGGTACTAACTGTCATCACAAGGGTCTTAGGGTCCTGAAATCCCAACTGCTGCTGTGCCTTGAGAATTAGAACTGTAAAACTGCCTGGCTGTATGCTATGTGGTACTGACTGTCATCACAAGGGTCCTGAAATCCCAACTGTTGCTGTGCCTTGAGAATTAGAACTGTAAAACTGCCTGGGTGTATGCTATGTGGTACTGACTGTCATCACAAGGGTCCTAGGGTCCTGAAATCCCAACTGTTGCTGTGCCTTGAGAATTAGAACTGTAAAACTGCCTGGGTGTATGCTATGGGGTACTGACTGTCATCACAAGGGTCTTAGGGTCCTGAAATCCCAACTGTTGCTGTGCCTTGAGAATTAGAACTGTAAAACTGCCTGGGTGTATGCTATGTGGTACTGACTGTCATCACAAGGGTCCTAGGGTCCTGAAATCCCAACTGTTGCTGTGCCTTGAGAATTAGAACTGTAAAACTGCCTGGGTGTATGCTATGTGGTACAGACTGTCATTACAAGGGTCCTAGGGTCCTGAAATCCCAACTGTTGCTGTGCCTTGAGAATTAGAACTGTAAAACTGCCTGGGTGTATGTTATGTGGTACTGACTGTCATCACAAGGGTCCTAGGGTCCTGAAATCCTAACTGTTGCTGTGCCTTGAGAATTAGAACTGCAAAACTGCCTGGGTGTATGCTATGTGGTACAGACTGTCATTACAAGGATCCTGAAATCCCACCTGTTGCTGTGCCTTAAGAATTTGGCCTCTCTGGTCACAAAAGAAGTTGTAAGTTGTTGATATGACCTTAGACAACTTATTACGACATAAACACTGTCGTGTGTTTTTGTGTTGACAGTGAGAACAGGTTAGCTATGCAGTGTGAATGATGCAGGATAAGTGGCATTGTTGTTAGCGGTCTTAGGTAGGGGGGACAACTTTAAGGAATACCAGATTGAAAAGACATGTTATTGTAGGGAGTTGGAGTTCAATGTCCTGAGGATATGGGGTTGGCAAAACACTAGAAATGAAGCCAAACATCCTCGGAATGTAGGGTTGGAAAGACGCCGTGAATGGCGCCAAATGTCTTGAGGGTGTAGGGTTGGAAAGATGTCTCACCAGCAGACTTGTACAGTTAGACTTCAATTTGTTTCTTCACTATCTCTGTATTCTCTAACGGTAGCATTGATGTTGACATAGTCAAGTGTAAATCGTCATCTCTCTGTTGGTGTTGTAGGCATGTTCCAGGAATGCAGTCTCAATTGCTCAGGTTTCCAAAAATGTCTTCCCACATAAAGAAAATCAAATAGGCCTATCGTGGGGTTACAATTCTTGAGTTTTTGGGGGACAAACTGTTGACAATGCTTTGCAATCTGATCCAATATGGGGGGGGGGATAACAATTCTGAGTCTTTGCGAAATAAACTGTTGACAATTACTCTGCACTGAGTTGTAGTGTTTCTCTCACACTCAGTGAGCACCACATAAATCCAGGAGTGACTCAAGGGTGACATGTGACATAAAGTTGTGTCAGAAGTAAAGAAAACAAAAACAAAAAGTCTCTATTCACAGCAAACTTGTGACCAGATCAAATAAATACACATCGTTTCCTTCTGGTCGCTAGATCCAAAGTCAAGCAGTACAAACTTTTCTGCCAAAGTGTTCAACACAGGTATGTTCACTTCGTTGTTCACTCTCACAGGTCAACAGACAGTTCTACATATTGCGGATGTTCCATTAGAGTTGAAGATAATCTCCTAGTCCAAACCTCCCGCAGGACGAGTGTATGGTAGCGGGCGGGGTATGAACCTGGAACCATCGAGACTACCGAACCACAGTCCAGCGCGCATACTGCACGGCCAGGCAAGCCTTTCAAAATATGCTTTATAACTCTGTCCTGGACCTTTAGAAAGTAGTGTTCTAACTTTAGTAGCAGCTTTACACGTGTAGTTTTAAAATTCATGCAACATCTAAAAGCAGGTCATAACTTCTCCCTCATCAACAAACATATTCGTCGCTGCGTTTCCATTCAAGTCTTTCCACAAGCTATCTTTATATAATACAGACGTTACTTCAAAAAAAGATGATTACCTATACTAGACTTCCAGATGCGGCGCAGTTAAAAGCCTCAAAACTTAGTTGTAAATCTTTCTCTCTGCGGTTTCTAGTAAACAGACAAGTTTCCCCTTCCTCCTACAAGTCTCTAAGAAGGTGCGACGCCATGTTTTGAGGCCTAACTAGACCACCTTGCTTTTATTGTTCTTTTTTCTCGGCTTCCTACGTCTTGCCTACGAATAGGCCTATGCCCCTTGAACCTAGCACAACATTCGGTCACCACTACGAATAGGCCTATGCCCCGTGAACCTAGCACAACGTTCGGTCACCACTACGAATAGGCCTATGCCCCGTGAACCTAGCACAACGTTTGGTCACCACAACGAATAAGCCTATGCCCCGTGAACCTAGCACAACGTTCGGTCACCACTACGAATAGGCCTATGCCCCGTGAACCTAGCACAACGTTCGGTCACCACTACGAATAGGCCTATGCCCCGTGAACCTAGCACAACGTTCGGTCACCACTACGAATAGGCCTATGCCCCTTGAACCTAGCACAACGTTCCGTCACCACTACGAATAGGCCTATGCCCCGTGAACCTAGCACAACGTTCGGTCACCACTACGAATAGGTCTATGCCCCGTGAACCTAGCACAACGTTCGGTCACCACTACGAATAGGCCTATGCCCCGTGAACCTAGCACAACGTTCGGTCACCACTACGAATAGGCCTATGCCCCGTGAACCTAGCACAACGTTTGGTCACCACTACGAATAGGTCTATGCCCCGTGAACCTAGCACAACGTTCGGTCACCACTACGAATAGGCCTATGCCTCGTGAACCTAGCACAACGTTCGGTCACCACTACGAATAGGTCTATGCCCCTTGAACCTAGCACAACGTTTGGTCACCACTACGAATAGGCCTATGCCCCGTGAACCTAGCACAACGTTCGGTCACCACTACGAATAGGTCTATGCCCCGTGAACCTAGCACAACGTTCGGTCACCACTACGAATAGGCCTATGCCCCGTGAACCTAGCACAACGTTCGGTCACCACCATTTCCCCCCTTTTTTTTTTCAATAAATTTTCAATGTCCAGAACAAATAAAAATTAGAATTAACATCATTAAGTCGTGTAAATCTTTTAAGATTTTTATTTTGCTCAGACGATCAAGGACACGTTACATAGCACGAGAAATATTCTTTCTGTCGAGAGACCAAAACTATTAGCCGATTGTCCGCACAGTTTTGTCGAGTCTTTGTGTATGTAATATTGTATCATTTGGAATAAACTGGCTTTTGGCGAAGAAACTATTTTGTGTGCATTTGTCACCTTTCTTCTGACCTCGTACGGGCGTCTCGCGACTTCATTGAATAAATTAATATTTATTTTACGTTGGGAACAATGTCGTTTTTTTTTTTTTAAATTAATACTCATATATGGATTTAAAAGTAGCCTAGTGTTGAAGCAAGGGAAATAATAAAGAGATTATCAATTTACATCTTGACTTTTCTGTTCTCTCCCTTCGCTAGCGATGATTTAATAATATTCTTTTGTAAAAGGAGCACTCAAAGCGCCGTGATTTACAGTGTATTAAAGCTACTAATTAAACGCATTTTTCGAAATAATGTAATAGCCTACATCCGTATACAGTGATTTTAGTTGGCTTCATCCTTCATAGGGGCATACACAAGATATTCAACAACAGAAAAGAACTATTGTCAGAACGTGGAAAAATAATTACGGAGATAATGAGTTAAACCGAAGTACAGAGTGACTTTGCTCAAATATGAAGCAATCTTGACACTATTTGTTGTTCAGAAAGTTGGATTTGTCCATTTGATTTCATATCCCCGAGAACATGGATAGGAGTTAGGAGTGAAACTGAATCTGATGAGAATACGCAGATGATGCGATAAATATAGAATTTTAAAGATGTAAAGTTTATTGACTTTATTTTACTTATGCTGTCTTGTACGAACGAATGAGGTCACTGAATATTAAATATATGTTAAATATTTAAAAATAAATAGGCTGAAATGCACCATGAAAAGAGACAGAAAATTTCATGGTGATGGCTGTTGATAAGGAAGCTGGGAAGCGTGGTCAAATGAGAATGGACCAAAGCGCTCAGAGCATGCTTATAGCATCATGGTGATGGCTGTTGATAAGGAAGCTGGGAAGCGTGGTCAAATGAGAATGGACCAAAGCGCTCAGAGCATGCTTATAGCATCATGGTGATAGCTGTTGATAAGGAAGCTGGGAAGCGTGGTCAAATGAGAATGGACCAAAGCGCTCTGAGCATGCTATAAGCATGAAAGTAGCGCTATATAAAAGCTATACTAATAATAATAAGGACATTCTGCGAGTAATCTATTTGAACACACTCGAATAGCTCATTGATGGGGGATCTTAACGAGCCTTGTATGTGAATACGAAGGCCTTTATGATAGAAGTATTTATTTTTTCACGTTATAATAAAAATCTCATTTCAAGTGTTATTTAGTAGTATCAAATAGTTTTAAAAATCATGAAAGGAATTATTCATTTAGCAAACCAAGCAGGTGCGGTGGCTAAGCGGTAAAGCGCTTAGCTTCCGAACCGAGGTCCTGTGTTAGAATCCTGGTGAACACTAGGATTTTTAACCCAGCTCTAATGGGTACCTGACATTAGTTGGGGAAAAGTAAAGGCGGTTGGTCGTTATGCTGGTCACATGGCACCCTAGTTAACCGTGGGCCACAGAAACAGATGACCTTTGCATCATCTGCCCCCATAGATATCAAGGTCTGAAAGGGGAACTTTACTTTTTTTTTAACTAAGCAGGCTACCTACTATTAGAAATGCATTATGCTACATAAACCCTGTTTTCGTCACAATATCAAACTTAACATAATGAGTTTAATGATATGTATAATTCGATACCCTTCAAATGGCACGTAATATGGTGTCCGGATTGCATAGAAATGCCTGGCCCTGTCAAGTTGATACTTTAAACAATTATTTATTGTACCTAACAAAACATGAATCAATAAACGAAAATACCCAATTAATTGTTGGGAATTAATTATTTTGTTTGATATAGAATAAGGGAAATAACTTGTACATTATTGGTGGATATAGTTTTAAGGACGGAGTTCTCCCCCCCTTTAAAAAAAAAAAAGATTTAAAAAATAATTTGCGTGTTATTGGTCCTACCACAAATGTCCTGGAACGTGATGATTTACAACAGTCATGACGCCAGTTATGAAAAATCACGTTAGCGGGGACGTTCTAAAATGTCCTCAAAACGTTTTCAGTAGCAAATGATGCAGACTCATATCTCGAAAATAGTAGGCCTATACATTTCAAAAAGTGCTGCTTAAACCCCAGAAATTGTTAATAGTTCATTTGGTTGTCCTATTTTCCGGCTGTAGATACATGTCCTCACATGCCAAATGAAGATACAGGGATTCTTCCGAAGGCAGCCGTCTCCAGTTTGGGAGCCAAGAAAAAAAAATCCTAAAACACAATCCGAATTATTTTTGTTTGTGCGTTTACCAGCTGACTGATCAGTACGAATTCCTCTTGTTCTAATGTTTTTGAGTCCAACACTATATACTTAAAACTGGGCTAATCATAAGAATTATATACTTTATTTACAAAAAAATAAGATTGCAAGAAATTCCATTTCTGGCTTGAAATTTGGTTTTTGTATTATCTTATCTTATATAATACAGACGTTTCTTCAAAAAAGAAGATGATTACGTCCTACGCGTCATGCATTTAGTCATGCATATTAACCAATGACTTAAATTCTGCCAAGTCACTGGTTTTTCTGGCTAGCTCAGGCAACCCATTCCATGCTCTAATAGCACTAGGGAAGAAGGAGTATTTGTACAAATTTGTCCTAGCATATGGGACGAGGAATGTGCCTTTATCTTTGTGTCTTTCAGAGTATTTTATTAAATTTTGTTTTTGTATTTGAAGATTATGGTTCAGTGTTTTATGTATAATTGCTACTTATAAGTTATATCCAGAGTCTTGTTATAATTCGTTCATGATAATCAACATTATTACTTATATATTACCGCGAATAAATATTGTAGACTAAACATGTCACTTTCCCGTTAGTTTTGAATGAAGATTTCTCCCCCCCCCCCTTTTTTTTTCCCCCCCACGCCTTTTACTTTTTAGTGTAATCTCCCAAAGGCTGCGTAACACACATTTGAGACCCAAAAGGAATGCCTATATTGATGACAGGCGCAGAAGACGGAAATAAATCTTAAATAGACCGCCAGCGGACATCTCTGTCTACACGAGGAGCGGAAAAATATGCAGGTCACAACTGGGTTTGCATAGTCACGTGAAACACTGCACTTAGCCTTAATCTTCGGATTCGAAGACATTGCCATTGGTACTTACCGTACTTACTTTCATAAAATAAGATTATCTAGTGCTGATATTCCGCCGCGTATACGTGATCATATATAAGGATTGTCTTCGAGTCCGAAGATTAGTGAGAAATACAGTATTTCCCGTGGCTGCGCAACCCCAGCTGTGACCTACATATTTTGCCACATCCAGGGCAAGCATAACCATTGTCCGCAGGTGGTCGATTTAGATTTTCTTTTCGTCGTCTGCGTTTGTCCTCGGCAGCAGATTTTTTTCTTTGGTCTCAAATGTGTATCCCGCGGCCTTTGTGAGTGACATCCAGCTGTCTCGTTCTGAGGCCGTAAGTAACCAGGTGCTCTCTTCTATGTCAGCCAAGGAATGTTGACGCCTAAGCTGGTCTTTGAAGCGTTTCCGTGGGGCGCCTCTGTTACGTCGACCACCTTTTAGCTCACCAAAAAAAGACTGCCTTTGGCATACGTTCGTCTCCCATACGGGATACGTGCCCTGCCCAGCGTAGCTGTCGAACCATAAGAAGTCCCTCTTTACTGTCCATACTGGCGTTGGCAAGGACATCGCTGTTTGTAGTGCGGTCCTGCCACCGTATGTCCATGATGAAGCGCAAGCATCCTTGGTGGAAGCGCTCAAGAAATCTTAGTTGTTTTTTATATAGTGTCCATGTCTCAGAGCCATAGATCATAGAGTTCCTTTAAAGCGTGTATCTAATAATAAGGCTTGTCTTCGAATCCGTAAATAAATGAGGACGCGTGTATCTATGTCCTATAGAATATAGATCGAGTTCACAGACCTACATAAAATTTATATAGATCTGTGTTCATGTTTATTTTTTTGTTTTAAAATATATTTTAAGATCGGAAATTTAGAAAACAATGCCAACATGGCTGTCATGTTTATGTGAAGTACACGGTGTCTGAACTCTTTATTTTGGAAGTCGCATTATGTGTTTGAGAAGATCACATTTAAATAACGTTTAGATCTATACAACTAATGAACGGTAACAAAACTTTCATCCTTCTTATGTTATAGATTACAAGAGATGTTAAATACGCCCTAGGCGAGTCCTGTGTCTTCATCTAGTCGTCCATGTTATTATAGTTATTATTAATAAGAGACTCAATAAGTTTTCGCCAAGGGTCGAGCCTGCATCCTTTTAGACCATTGGCCAAAGGGAAGGATTTTGCTCAGAGATATGAGAGATTGGATCTTCACCAGCCTCTCTGTATGGAGACCTTTCTAGACCATTGGCCGAAGGGAAGGATTTTGCTCAGAGATATGAGAGATTGGATCTTCACCAGCCTCTCTGTATGGAGACCTTTCTAGACCATTGGCCAAAGGGAAGGATTTTGCTCAGAGATATGAGAGATTGGATCATCACCAACCTCTCTGTATGAATGGATACCTTTCCCCCCACCATCAACTATATTTTATCATTTAATCACATCCGTTGTTGTGAGACACAGCTCTATAACCCTCACCTCTTGGTTTCACTCCATCCCGTTGAGGCCGGCAAGCAAACGAGGGGTTCCTACGTATTTCTATCTAAATGCTAACACTTTTGTTTTACTATGATTTAGTTCAACTTCACCTTTTTCACCCGTAATGAACCGTTGAGGCACCACACAAGATCTGTCAACCGTCTTTCTCCATTCCTCGTTGTCTTTTTTCTTGGACAGAGTTTCATTCGATGACAAGCATGTCCATTCTTTGATGCTGTCTTCCCATCACTTCCTCTGTCTTCCTCTTCTTCTTCTTATTCCTGGTACTGTTCCCCGACGGAAGGTCTTTGCGAACTCTGTGAACCTTGTGAGGTGGCTATAGAGTTTACGTTTTTTTTTACTTTGGTTAGCAGGTCATCGTAGGGTATAATTGCTGTATTAATCCAGTTTCTAATCTCTTCATTCCTGATGCGGTCTTTGTAAGTGACACCTATGATCTTTCTGTAGTGTTATTTATTCAGTTTATATAGTGGAATTAGTAGCTTTTTGTAAAGATATATGTCTGTAACTTATTTGGTGCTCATAAACAGATACAAAGAACTGTAACCCGCGTGCCTGGGGATATGATTGCAGCAAGTCTTGCATCCATTGCGCAGACGAGTGCAACCGCGTGACAGGATCATGTACGAAGTGTCTGTCCGGATACAAGGACCCAGTTCTGCACTGTTCGAAAGGTGATTACCTTAACAATATTGACCTAGTTAACAAGGCAATAATCTGGTAAAACCTTTTCGATACAGAGTTTAGTTCTTTAGTTAAACAGGCTTGTCTTATGATGCGGTCTGAGCTGCCTTTACTTTATAAGTTACAGATGTCCCTTCAGATAAATATATATAAGAACTTAATAACATAACCTTTCTGCTGGCTTTGTAGCTGGTGTTGTAGCTGTTGATGTAGCTGTTGATGCAGCCGTTGACATAGCTGTTGATGTAGCTGTTGATGTAGCTGTTGATGTATCTGTTGATATATCTGTTGATGTTGCTGGCGTTGTAGCTGTTGACGTATTTTTACTGTAGCTGTTGATGTATCTGATGATGTATCTGTTGATGTTGCTGGCGTTGTAGCTGTTGACGTATTTTTAATGTAGCTGTTGATGTAGCTGTTGATGTATCTGTTGATGCATCTGTTGATGTATCTGTTGATGTAGCTGTTGATGTAGCTGTTGACGTATTTTTAATGTAGCTGTTGATGTAGCTGTTGATGTATTTGTTGATGTAGCTGTTGATGTAGCTGTTGATGTAGCTGTTGACGTATTTTTAATGTAGCTGTTGATGTAGCTGTTGATGTTGCTGTTGATGTAGCTGTTGACGTATTTCTAATGTAGCTGTTGATGTAGCTGTTGATGTAGCTGGCGTTGTAGCAGTTGATGTAGATGTTGATGTTGCTGGCGTTGTAGCAGTTGATGTAGCTGTTGACGTATTTGTTGATGTAGCTGTTGATGTAGCTGTTGATGTAGCTGTGATGTATCTGTTGATGTATCTGTTGATGTTGCTGGCGTTGTAGCAGTTGGTGTAGCTGTTGATGTAGCTTTTGATGTAGCTGTTGATGTAGCTGTTGGCGTATTTTTAATGTAGCTGTTGATGTAGCTGTTTATGTAGCTGTTTGTGTAGCTGGCGTTGTAGCAGTTGATATAGCTGTTGATGTAGCAGTTGATGTAGCTGTTTACGTAATTGATGATGTAGCTGTTGATGTATTTGTTGATGTAGCTGTTGACGTATTTGTTGATGTAGCTGTTGACGTATTTGTTGATGTAGCTGTTGATGTAGCTGTTGATGTAGCTGTTGACGTTGACCAGGAGCTATTCTAGAAGTCTCAGAAATCTAATCAGGAGCTAGTCTAGAAGTCTCAGAAATCTAATCAGGAGCTAGTCTAGAAGTCTCAGAAATATACCTGAAGTCTTGAAACCTGCGAGCCCCCCCCCCCCTCCGACTTCCTGGAAATCAAGTTTGATCATGTTAATGTCATTGCACCATACTGTACTCTCCTTGTTTCTCTCTTAGAATGCGAGAAGTTTGAGTTTGGATCAGACTGCATAGGCGACTGTAAGACGAAATGTGGGATGGATATCGACTGCATCAACCGAGTCACTGGACAGTGTCCAGGCAAGCCACTTCTGCTGCTTTTTCAAAACATAAGAGCGTGATAGAAAGAAAGAAAAGAAGAGAGAGAGAGACATAGCAAAGAAGAGAGAAAAGAGAGTAGAAAGATAAAAGAGAAATATTAAAAGATAGAAGACATGAAAGAAGATAGGGGAACGATAGAAAAGAGTTTGAAAAGAAAGAGAGAGAAACCGAAATAGAGAAATATAGTATGGATCCTTAAGAAAAAAAAGAAAAATAATTAAGAAATAATTATTTTAAAAAATGCTTCTATTAAGCTTAATTTGGATCAGTCATGTAATTAAATTTTCGATGGATCCAGATCTATGCGATTAGAATTATTTTTCCCAAGTGTTTTTGTAAAGTGCAATTACATTCTTTTATCTTTCTCAATACGTTGGGAAAGGGGTAGGGGGGATGAGAAAGAAAGGGGACATCTGTGTGAATGCTACCGTAATCGCTTTTCAAAGGCATTTTAAAAGAAAGTTGAACAACCTGAATTTGAACTCGGGGGCTCAAGTCATATCAACACATAAGCCCTGTTCCAGCGAAGTGATTTCGAAAACAGATTTTTTAAAAATCAATGATCTATTGTTAGTTTTAAACTTTAAATTGGCGATCTATTTCTGTCTACTTAACACAGAGAAGACAAATCCAAATTTTACCATCACATCAGTCAATTTCAATTTTTTTCCCGTTAGTCGATACCAAGCATAAAATAATTAATAACTAATAGTTTATAAATAATTGGTTATTATTTTTTTTAAAGTGATTCTTGTACAAGAAATAATTGTGCAACATTTCAGCTTGATCCGAGTGGGTGTGGGAGAACTAACGCGTACAAACGTTTATCAGATCGACAGACTTACAGAGTTGATATATGTTTTGTAAAAGAAAGAGAAAAGATGAATGAAAATGAAAAAAAAACTAAGAAAGTGTAATAAAATAGATTATAGAAGAGGGCAAAAAGAAAATTAGAAAAGTGAATTTGAAAATATGAAGATAAAGTGATGTTGGAGAAGACAAAGAAATGTAAGGCCTAATCGTTTTCAATTTGGTAGTAAACATTTTGAATTTAAAACAAAACCCTTTAAAGGAAGTCAGAGTTTCAAATAGCATGCATTAAAAAGTAGTGCTTTTTACTATACACTTATTTGTTTTTCTTTGGCGGAGGGGGTTGGGGGCGTTGGGGAGTAGGTCTCTTAGCAATAAGACATTTATAGTAGCAGTACAAAGATAATGGCAGTACAATGATTTATATAGTGGTAGCACAATGATTTATATAGTAGAAGTACATTGATTTAGATAGGGTTAGTTCATAATTAGTGGCAGTGCAAAGGTAAGGTTTAGATAGCGGCAGTAGAAAGATCTAGATAGTGGCAGTGCAAAGGTTTTGATTGCGGCAGTAGAAAGATCTAGATAGCGGCAGAAGAAAGATCTAGATAGTGGCAGTAGAAAGATGTAGATAGTGGATGTAGAAAGATCTAGATAGTGGCGGTAGAAAGATCTAGACAGTGGCAGTACAAAGGTTTAGATAGTGGCAGTACAAAGGTTTTGATAGTGGCAGTACAAAGGTTTAGATAGTGGCAGTACAAAGGTTTTGATAGTGGCAGTACAAAGGTTTTGATAGTGGCAGTAGAAAGATATAGATAGTGGCAGTAGAAAGATCTAGATAGTGGCAGTAGAAAGATTTAGATAGCGGCAGTGCAATGATTTAACTAGTTGCAGTACATAGAAGTGTCTTTTTAATCTTAATGGTAAGTAAAAAAAATGATAATGTTATTTTTCTATTCCTATACTTTCTATTCCCCCTCCAGAGGAACAAGGGTTTACTTGGTACGTAATTATAACACTTCTGTCAGTGATCTTGTTTGCAGGAATCGTTTACTACATTGTGTAAGTAGACATAGCTACATGCCATTCGACATAGTTGTCAAAACTATTTTCTAGCATTTAGCCATAAACAGATTTTACTCTATTGGGGACCTTTACAATCAACGAATGACAGCATAGTTAATAGTTTGTACTGAGTGATAGAGTCATAGTCTACAACCAACTCATGACAGAAGCATATTTATGACTTTATTCTTCTTGATAGAGTCATAGTCTACAACCAACTCATGGCTGAAGTATATTTATGACTTTATTCTTCTTGATAGAGTCATAGTCTATAACTAACTCATGACAGAAGCATATTTATGAGTATATTCTTGTTAATACAGTCAGTCCACTTTGTGTATAGTCAGACGTTATATGCAAAGATATTATCTAATATGTTAATGAGAAATAGTTGAGAAAAGCTGTCTGGTCTTAAACATGCACTTCAAGCTCAGTTGTCCTGGTTCAAACCATTAAAGCTGTCTCTTTCAGTCACTTTCGAGCATATTTATGAGGGCAAATGGTGTAGCCTTCATCTGTTTCTATGGGCAATGGCTTTACGGGGGGTCAGAGGTGACCAACACAACGGCCTACCGCCGTTACTTCCCCAATAGATGCCAGGTGCCCATTACTGTTGGTACGATGGAGCGTTGATCAAATAATTTCGGAATTGAAACTCCCAGTCTTCACATGTATTCCAACTCGAGACCCCCTCGGTTTGGATGCCAAGCGCCTAACTACTCGACCACCACGCCTCAAGGTTTGAACCCTGCGCGCAAAGATTTCCTAGTGACCAATTGGTCCAACAGAAAATGTGTTTGAGATTTCTCACATCTTTCTTTTTGCTTATTGAAATAAATTCATGTTTTTCTTGATTTCATTCCCAGCACAAAGAAACAGTCAACTAAAAATCTTGTGCTGACTGGATCCAAGACTTTAACGGCTTCGAAGTCTAAACTGAATGATATGGGAAGGAAGGGGAATTTCGATGAAGTCCAAACTGAATATGTTTAAACACTAAGTCCAAGCTGAATATGTTTAAACACTAAGTCCAAACTGAATATGTTTAAACACTTTAAAGTGGAATTATAGTCTCTTGACAGGGAACTTGGAGTCTATGTGAAGTGTTTGAACGATGAGCCTGTTGTAAAGATTTTAAGCAGAAAATTAGTTCCAAGTTGATTGAATAAAGTCTCTTTGAACAAATATTATCTTCGTGTTAATTTTGTATGGAAACATTACAACCCTGGGAAATAGAAATGCAGAGAAGCCAAAACAAAGATGGTGTCTGTGAAGGTAGATGTGGCATTCATACTCTCCCGCCTTGACTACTGCAACGCCGTCCTTGCAGGTATACCCGATGAAAAAATCGCCAAACTGCAACGTATTCAGAAGAACGCCGCTCGAATAGTCCTAGGAAAAATAAGACGAGATTCTGCTACCACTCTCTTGCGCACACTCCATTGGCTTCATGTAAAAGTGAGAATCGACTACAATGTGGCCACACTTTGTCATCAGTGTATATATAACAAAGAAATGCCCTTGTACTTTAGCAAACTGATCATTCCATATGTCCCTCAGAGAACATTAAAACATCATTAGACATTGAGTGTTTGTCACAGCCTGGTTTTGTTATAGGCGTGATGACGCGAATGTCTCTGTGTTGTAGATACCTCCACAATGCTCTTTACTGATAACTAAGTACTTTCACACACGCACTAGATTTGCCAGTGCGTGAGAACACTAGTATACTGAACTCTTTGACCACAATACTTATAATAATTAACGGACTCGCTTGTAGCAGACATGGTTTTTATTACATAAAATAATGAATCATAATATATTGGCGACTTCAGCCATCACAAAATTAGTCCTGAATACAAATCAATTCAATGACACTCTACTTGTACATTTAATATCCAAAACACTCCTCTCTTACCAGAGTCTATAAATCAACTGCCTGTCCACCTCGTGGTCAGCTTCCGCCCAAAAAACAAAATCTCGTGCGAATCGTGTACGGAATGGTTCAGTGATTACTAGTCACAAAATATTACAGGGGTTCTAAAACTGACGTGACAGTGTTATCTGTCACAGCCTCATTAGACATGGAGTGTTATCTGTCACAGCCTCATTAGACATTGAGTGTTATCTGTCACAGCCTCATTAGGCATGGAGTGTTATCTGTCACAGACTCATTAGGCATTGAGTGTTATCTGTCACAACCTCATTAGACATGGAGTGTTATCTGTCACAGCCTCATTAGACATGTAGTGTTATCTGTCACAGCCTCATTAGGCATTGAGTGTTATCTGTCGCAACCTCATTAGACATGGAGTGTTATCTGTCACAGCCTCATTAGACATGGAGTGTTATCTGTCACAGCCTCATTAGACATTGAGTGTTATCTGTCAAAGCCTCATTAGGCATTGAGTGTTATATGTCACAGCCTCATTAGGCATTGAGTGTTATCTGTCACAGCCTCATTAGACATGGAGTGTTATATGTCACAGCCTCATTAGACATGGAGTGTTATCTGTCACAACCTCATTAGACATGGAGTGTTATCTGTCACAACCTCATTAGACATGGAGTGTTATTTGTTCACCTTGGCTCAAGAAAGTGATAGCACGAAAAAAAAAATCTTGAGTAGAAAGAGGAAGTGAGATATTCTAAACTCATCTCGAGTTGAGTTGCTGTTGGTACTCGGTGCAGTATACATGTACTAAAGTCAGAACAGAAGTAAAGACGGCAGGGCGACATGGACTTAACTTTGGGGACATTTCCATGGCGAGGTACTGCTTCTACCATAAGCTCATTTGGGAGTCAAAGTGATTAAGTCCAGCTAGTCTAAGTCTATTTCTTCGAATTATCTAACTATTATGGACGGAGCTAGAAGCGCTAGTGAAAATTAAAACAAAGAAGTAATATTGTGTATGGGGGGAGGCCTGGTGCATAGCAACAACAGGAGGAAGAGTGCTAGACAATGGTTTAGTTAAGCCTAATGGCGTTATACATCATCAATGTTTCGTTTTCCATTATGTCGCGTATTGCCCTTGAGATGGTAAGTCGACCTTTTTTTAGCTGGTAATTTGGTTTGAATTCAAAGTAAGAGAAACAAGGAATTGGTCAGTGACCTCTCTGACCTACATATTGAAACCGATGATTGAACTCCCATCCGACGACCACTGCTAAGAGAAGGTTGGACTTTGCAAAGATTACAGGCTGCTAATTTAATTTAACTTTATGTCCATTTTGTCACAAAGCACAAAAGCATTAGGAAGGCAGTCTGTTGAAACAAATACAAACGCCAAAAAAAATTCAGAGATAGGCTACTCGGGACAGCCCAGCTCTCCTTTTCTCTGTTTATCCTCTCTCCTCTTCATCTCTTTCTCTCTCTTTCTCTCTCTTTCTCTCTCTTTCTTTCTCTTTCTCGCCTCCAACAAAGCTCTAATGATTAATAACGGAAAATTTCCGATTATGTGCACAACATTGCACCATAGTTTCCAAGTGCAAGCAAAATAATCTTCTCTTGGAGTTCCTGATTCAGTCTAAAGTTAATGTAGCTGTTCTACTTTTTGGTTTTGCTGTTTAAATTATTTTCAATCTCCTTCTTTGAAAGAAAACATGAGGTACACTGTAGACCTGGCTATTAGAATTAGCTTAAAAGCTTTAATTAAGACTTCTAAAATTTAGTTGTGCCTAGTTCTTGGACCTAGTACTAGATCTGGATCCTCATCATGTCTTGATCTAAGTCTAAGTATTAACCTAGATTTAGATCTAGTTCTATAATCATAATCTAGCTACAATAATCAATCTTATAACTTATATTCCTACAAAAAATGTCCATATCTACGCTTCATTACCATATAATAGTTTAGCATATTGCCGGAGTTTTGTAAGTGGAAGCCCTGTGTTTATGTCTCATTGACGTGCCAACCTCTTCAAACACCTATATAAATGGACTTACATGTTTGAAAAAAAAGGTCTTTTTTGTACAGAGGCCCGTCTCCTAGTAACTTTTCAAATTGGGAGTTGTATTAATTTAATTCAATCAACAAGTTGTCCACATTGTGTCTTTTTTAGAGTACTATTAGTTTTAGTTACATAAATTCTGAAGAAGAATTAGTTTGGTTATTTTTGTAGGTCTATGTATATTTACTGTTTGGGGTATTGTTTTAATTACTTTTATTTATTAGTATTTCATGTGGTGAGCAATTTAATTTAAAAAAAATATATAAGTAAAAATTTGTATGAGCTCAAAAATGAAAAAATAAAAAAAATTCTACTAATAATTAGCTCAAACATTTGTCTTAGTCTCAAACTGCAAAGTTTAAACAATTCATTTCGGCGCCTTTTTTTTAACCTAAGGAGCTGAAATTTCGCACATAAACTACCTAATATCACTTTATTAATTATCTGATCGAAAGCCAGGTGATCCATTGTGGACGTTAAGGGAACTAAATATTGTATTGTATTATCCTTATTTCTGAGTAATATCCCTTTGCATATGCCCCCCCCCCCCCCCCATACAAAGGACATATGAAAAGGTAAAATGAAAATGAAAGGGAACTATAGCAGAAAATAATTTTTTAACAAGAAAGGCATTAACAAATGGTAAAAAAAAAAACAACCAAACAAAACAAAGCTTATATTGTGGAATTGAATCAATTAGTTTGGATCAGCTAGGCAATTCGCACGCGGGACCAACCTTAACTAAATATCTGTTCGATTAAAAATATTTGTGCTATTATTTTTTTTATTAAGCCTCTAGATATCTCATGCACTATGATCTTATCACTTGTCTGGACCAGTTGTGAAGGCGGGAGGAAAGAAGGAGGTATCTTGGTGAATGTTTACATGATCGTTTTTTTAATGCATAAAAAAATTCACACAGGTCTTAAGAGTCCTCAAGGGGACTAACTCTACTTAATTGACACATCTGTCAAGTGCGATTTCTTTCCCTTGTTCAACATACCAAACAACATAATTAATTACCAATAGTTAATTAACTAAGTGATTAATTTTGTTTTACTGATTCTTATATTGTCAGATAAAAGAAATAATTGTACAAAATGTCGGCTTAAACCGAGATTGGGTGTGGGAGAAATAACGTGTACGATCTTTTCATCATACATACAGACAGGGTGAGTCTATATAAGCTTTGTAAAAATACAGCTCTTTTTCAGGTGTGAACTTGTCTATCAACTGACATTGACTATTTGGATATGCTCATCTTATCAGATAACTCTTATTACATCAGGTAAGAGTTTTTCTTCTCTTCCTATTTATGGAATACAAGCAAATACTTTTGACAAATACTATTGTAAGGTATATTAACTCGCTCAGTTTAAACTATTTGTCTGGTAAAAAGTGTGTACTCAAAATCAAAATGAGCCTTCTTTATACTTTGTAGCTCGCCGCTAACAGTAAATAACAATAAAGCCATATAATTTCATTTGCGCTTTGCTGGCTTGTTATTTTCTTGTTTAAATGTTGTATTTCAATTCATGCATTATTTTGAAAATTCGATGCACTGTAAAACGTACAGTTTTTGAAAAATAACTGATGAGAAGCCCGTATAGAAGACAAGGATCTTAATGTTATAATCAGTTTGAAAAAAAAAGTTTTATTTAGACAAGGCTTATGTTTATTTGACATGTTTCGGATGTTCCTTCAGATATGAAGATGATTACATCCTAACCCAAACCTAACGCAGGAACGGTGGTGAAAGACTGCGGGCAGGGTGCGAATCCGGGACTATCAGTATCAACCAACGTCAGTACAGAATGCATTTTTCACGACCAAGCTTAAATCTGTGTACATTATTGTTATAAAAGATGCCTGCCTGGTCCAGAGGCATGTACCCAGACTTTTAAATTTCAAACCCTCTTTCTCATTCGATTCTGTTAATCCAGGTTTCCATTTGCATGGAAGTAATATTCCTACTTTTTAATGGTTTTGCGAAACGAAACAAAGTATCTGTAATAAACTTAAAATATAAGACCAGGCTGCAAGAGAATAAATCTCTTTACGGAGCCATAGTACATGGAGGCTCTCAATGAATTGGGAAAACTAACCAGTAAAAAAAGAAATTATCAACTTTTTTTCACTCAAGTTCAACAATACTTGTTTGTGTGCGTGTATTTGTGTGGTGTGTGTGTGTTTTATTTTAAAGTTATGCTGAAATTTTACATCAGCGATCCCAAAACCAGTTTCCACGCGCTAGCCTCTCGAAAGTACTATTCAGAGTTCAGAATGAAACCTCCGTTGATCATTTCAATTGGGCTTAACTTTTATGTTATGTGATTAAGACTCTGACTCATGATTGTGTATTTATATGTCCCTTCGAAGAGTCAAGAAGCTGATCTTGACTCTTCATGATTTTACCTTTACCTATCCCTTAGTCTGTCGGACCGTTGGGGCACTATGCAAGATTCGTTGACCGTCTTTCTCCATTCCTCTCTGTCTTTTGCCTTAGTTAATAAAAAAAAAACAGAACCGAAAATATTAAAGAAAAAGAACAAGGATCAATAGTTAAAAACTTACTAAGAATTAGAATAGACACAAAAAGCAACTATTTTGTGTCATTGACAAATACATATATAAATAAAGCTCCGTGGCTGAGCAGTACAGCGTGTCTTCCTAACCGTCCTTAGTTCAAATCCCAGTGAAGGCTATGATTTTTAATTTTCGAATCTTTAAGGCGCCTCGTAGTCCATTGAGCTCTAATGAGTACGTGAAATTAGCTGGGAAAATCAATAGCGATTAGACATGGTGCTGGCCATATGACCTCCTTCGTTAAACCTTCTGTGGCATTTTACTAGAGACGATCTTTTCCCTTTGCAACTTCTTGTGTGACTAAAGAGGCCAATCCTTGATACACAGCTGCGATCGCAGGTTGGGCATATATAATCACCAGGCGCCGTTGCATTTTCACCATTCTTTCTGCTTCTGTTGTGTATGGCATCTGCAATCTTTGACCCTTCCTTTATGCTCTCTCTCCATGAGGATCTGTCCAGTGCCACCTCTTCCCAGTTGCCAGTGTCGATTTTGAAGAACTTCATGTCGCGTTTGCATACATCCGTATAACGTAAAAGTGGGCGACCAGCTGCTCTCCTGCCTTCTATTAGATCGCCATACAGGATGTCCTGTGGAGGTCGACCTTCTGGCATTCTACGAACGTGGCCAAGCCAGCCAAGGCGTCTGCTGCTGATAACAGAGCGGATGTCCTGGCACCCTGCTCTTTGTAGCACTTCCTCATTGGTTATCTTATCCTGCCACCTTATTTTAAAGATCCGCCTTAGGCATCGGAGGTGGAAAACATTCAGCTTTTTTTCCTGCCATGAGTAGGTTGACCATGTTTCACTTCCGTACAGCAAGGTGCTCAACACACAGGTCCGGTAGACTAGGGCTTTAGTACTGTTAGTCAGCAATATGTTGTCCCAGACTCTTTTCTGCAGCCGCGACATGGTGGCCATTGCCTTGGCTATCCTGTTGTTTATGTCTTTATCTAGTAGAGTGTTGTTGGATATGATGGAGCCAAGGTAACAAAAGTGATCAACAATTTCTAGTGGATGGCCATTAATGCTTACTTGAGGTGCAGTGTTTGTGTTTTGGACAAGTATCTTAGTCTTGCTTTGACTGATGTTTAAGCCGAACTTCTGGCAAGCAGCAGATAATTTGTCAACCAGGCACTGTAGCTGAATCTCAGAATCAGCCACAATAGCTGCATCATCAGCATACAAGAGTTCCCTGACGAGTAGCTTCCTAACCTTGGTTTTTGCCCGCAGCCTTGATACATTAAATAGTTTTCCAGAGGATCTTGTATGGAGAAACACACCTTCGTTTATGTCGTTGTTCGCATAATGCAGTAGACAGGAGAAGAATATGCCAAACAGAGTAGGTGCGAGCACACATTCCTGCTTGACACCACTGCAAACCTCAAAAGGTGCTGATTGGGCTCCATTGAATTTGACAGTGCATTTAGTTTTCTCGTGAAAACAATCAATGAACTGCAGTAGTTTGGGAGGGCAACCTATTTTCCTCAGGAGTTTGAAAAGGCCACTTCTGCTGACCATGTCAAAAGCTTTAGTCAGATCAACAAAAACGATGTAAAGGGGTCTGTCTCTCTCTCTGAATTTCTCCTGCAGTAGTCGTAGAGAAGATATCATGTCTACAGTGGATCTACCACTCCTGAATCCACACTGAGACTCTGGGTAGACTCTAGAAGCTATCACTTGCAGCCTGGATAGTGCCACTCTAGCAAAGATCTTGCCCACTATACCGAGTAGAGAGATACCCCTGTAATTGTTGCAGTCACTCCGATCCCCTTTGTTCTTGCATATTGTGACTATAGTTGCATCACGCATATCCTGTGGGACATGACCTGTTAAACCGTGGGCTACAGAAAGAGATAACCTTTATATCAATGACCTCATACATAGCAAATGTCTGAAAGGGGAACTTGACTTTTTGTTTTTTTGCAAGACGATGCTGCTTGTTAAATTACAGCTCTGCAAGAGTCTTTATCTCCAGCTGCGCAGATTAGGCCAGATCCGATCAGGGGCGAACTGGCTATATGGGCATTTGGGCAAATGCCCGGTGGGCCAGTACTCAAATGGGCCTAAAGCGTCTCATGAATGCCACTAGGGCACGCATAAAATTGTTAAAGGTTTTATAATATTCTCTTATATAAGGGACTATATGGGCATCAAGTTAAACACATCTTTTACAGACTACAGTTTAATACTAATTTAATCTAACACATTTTCAAAAATAATGTAATAGCCTACATTCATAGACAGTGCTTTAGCTAGTAGACTTCATCCTTTAAAACCAACTAAGATAGCGATTCAAAAGCAACATAAGTCCTAAATTTCTTTTAAGGATATAGAGCATGCTTACAGTTATCGATACGTCATAAAAAACCATAATGATTTTGAGAACAGATAGACCTGTAACTGAAGGCCTATCCTATGATATACAATTTACGAAATGTACTGTATAGAAATGCCTGGGCCGATTTTTACATCCTGTCCGACCCTGGATCCGACCATATTTAACAACGAGTCAACAAAAAAGCTAGCTGTGGCATTCATGCTCTCCCTCCTTGACTACTGCAACGCTGTGCTAGCAGATATATCTGATGACAAAATATAGTCCTACGTAAAACAAGACGTGATTCTGCCACTACGCTCCTGATTACTGTGAAAGCGAGAATCGGCTACAAGGTGGCGACACTTTGTCATCAGTGTATCTACAACAAAGAAATGACCTTGTACCTTAGAGATTTGATCACTGTAATAAACTTAAACTATAAGTCCAGGCTGCAAGAGAAAAAAAAACTCTTTACTGAGAGCCCTGCGCTCAATGGACTCAAAAGCTTCTAGTGGTGCCACATTTCTCCCTCAAAAGCCACGGACTGCAGGCTTTTTCTGTGCACGAACCAAAGGTTTGGAACTCACTCCCCATTGATCTCAGACAGAAAGCCACTTTCAAGAACTTATTAGATTAGTTTGTCATGTTAATTGTTTGTGTTTGTAATGTTATTAAAGCGCCTTAAGCCTACATTTTGCTTGTTAACAGCGCTTTATAAATAAAATTATTATTATTTGTAATCTTGTTTATTATACAGCTGGTATATCCAATATGGGTCGGACGTTTGTTTTGTCGCTTCCCAAGCTGAAGAGCTCATCCCTTGTCCTGGTATTTAGTACATTTGAAGCTGAGAAGCACATTGTGAGTGATCCTTATATAGAAACTAGGAGTATTCTTTATGGTATTATACTCGATACGTTGTTGGGCTTTTTTAAAAAGCTGTATGTCTGTCTGTCTGGTAAAAAGTGTATACACGTTATTTCTCCCTAACTCATTCTCGGATCAAGCTGAAACTTCGCACAATTATTCTTTGGCATAGACAAGACATTAATCGATATAAATGAAGACATTTTTTTTATTTTGCTTGTTTTATTTACTTTACTACTTATTTACCGTCTGCCCTATAGACCACAAGGTCCTTAAGGAAACTTTATTTACTCGCAATGATAGCGAACGAGCCAATATAAACATTTGCATCCATTTTATCACACTTATTGTTAGCATTCCATGAATTTAAGACAAAGCTAAGTGCTATTTTAGAAGTTCAGGAGTATAATTTATATTTTTTTTACAGTATTTTAAGACTAAAACTATGAATTAGGACTATGAACAAGAGAGTAAAATGGGGGCGTCGCATAGGACTGTGTACCCATTTTCTAAGGAGAACAAATAGTTAAACTTATGCCCAATGTTATTGAAAGAGTACACTAGATTTTAAATACATTGTGCTGTTTTATTTTTCTCGTTTAATTTTTAATTTTCTATTTCATTTTGGGACACCTAATTCCCTTAGCCTAGAGCCTCCAATTATCTAAGGTGGCCCCGTTTAGTACTAAGACTACAAATCAGACTAGGATTGGGACTAAGGCTTAGACTAAGATTTAGACTGAGGCTAAGAATAAATAATAAATAATGACTAAGACTAAGACTTAGACTATTTTACTTTTCGTTTATAGTTCGTCCATCGTGATTTGATGATGACCACTTTTGTCATCCAGGGGGGGGGGGGGGCTGAGGGCTTTGCACTGGGGGTTTGTGCCTCCTCATATGGCTGGTGAGACCTATGTGAGCCCGGAATGTTCGGCCGCACACCGGGCAGGTTTTTCCAGCTGGAGCTAGTGTCGTTGGCCTTGCTTTTCTTCTCTAGCGTTTTTCTTCTGCCAGCGCTGTTCTCTTTTCCTCGGCAGCCTGTGCGACAGTTTTCACAGCGCGACGCCATGGTGCTCTGTCATGTGCCTCTGTCTCCCATGTGGCTGGGTCTATGCTGAACTCCTTCAGAGATGCTTTGAGGGTGTCCCTGAAGCGTTTTTTTTTGTCCGCCTTGTGAGCGCTTTCCTTCCCTTAATTGACCATACAGGAGTATGGTATATATATATATATATAATTCTCTTCATGGCTCAAGAGTTTGGACAAGAAGTAAAGGAAATATCTCTCTTTTAATTCTGCAATTCGGACGGCCTAGAGTTACCCTTCGAAAAAAAAAAGAGGGGGAGGGAGAACTGTAGTATTCACCCGTCACAAAATAGCAGGGCCGAACTTAACCGTTGTAACCAAGAAGTCATGGAAAGATCACTTTTTTTTATTTCTACCCCACGTAGTTTTAAGGAGGACAAGTAATCCACTCAGTCACTAAATAGCACGGCCGGACTCAACCGTTGTGGGGCCATATGCGGACCACTGGGGGGGGGGGCGAGGGGAGTGAGTATCTGGGAGAAGGTACCGTGCTGCCTTAAGGACTCAGTAAGCACAACTCTGCTACAGTGTCGGAATATTGCCGTAAAGCAATTTATTTTGCATTTTCAAATAGGTTAAACTGTTGCTTGCTGTTCACGGGTTTAGATGTTTTTCTTTATTGGTATATAGGTGTCAGTGACGTCATCCTTGCAACCAAGCAGCTTCGATGTTAAAGTTTCTACAGAGACAACGAGGCCTGGCGTGCTGCGACTAGATCCTGACAGGCTGTAAGTTACGAAGAGATTAATATTGAATCACCAGTTATCCATGTATTTCCTTGGTTATTTTACGTTCGTTAGAATTATAGCAGAAAGTGGTTCTGCAAAAAATATGCAAAGTTATAGCAACTCATATTGATACCTATTTCATTTAATTTAAATTTTGTTGCAGCCATGGTTATACACACCGTGTGGTACATACGAAAAGTAAAAGTACACGAGTATTAAAGCAATACAAGTTATCCCCTTTTAAAACCATCTTGCTGATTATGAAAAATGAATACTAAAACATGCTCATTTTAACAAAAAAAATATTGCTGTATCATAATTGCACTTGAAAACAACTTTTTGAAATATAATTTGAAATACAATTCACTGATTCTCTCTCTTACTTCTCAGAAACTTTTATGAACGCATCATTGTTGGCGCTAGAGAGGCGAAGTAAGTAAACTAGACAATTGGGAATAGAAGAAACATTTTATTAAGCTTGCGTTAATTTGCATAAAATGAAATTTATTTAAAGTGTGCATTCAATTGATTAAAAAGTTATTATATCCTAAAATAAGTTCCCATTTCATATTTTGCCATGTATAGGGCAGATAATATTAAGGTCGTCTGTTTCTTTGGCCAACGGTTAACGAGCAGGGTGTCATGTGGCCAGCACAACGACCAACTGACTTTAGTTTCCCCAGCTTAAGTCAGGTACCCATTAAAGTTGGGTGGACTCAGGTGTGCTCTAAAAATCTCGAAATTCAAAATTCAAGTCTTCACTGAGATTTGAACCTAGTACCCCAAGTTCGTAAGCCAAGCGTTTAACCACTCATCCACCCCCCTCCCGCTACTAAGGTACATGGATATTTTTTTGTGATCTTGTCACGTAACTGTTTTTCTTAAAGCCTCGAGATCATGTCTCCAATTGAAAAATCATTTCTCGCTCTCCTGAGTAAAATGGTGACAGAACACTTTAAATAAATTTGTATCATCTTCGCTTTTTAAAGTTTTATGTAAATAAAAGAAAATCGAAAAAAAACAAAACACCCTCTCCTCATGGCTCAAGCCTCATCAAGCCGACATACTAACCACTCTGCTAGTGAGTTACCTATGAAAATAGAAGATTGTATAGTTATATATTGTGTGTCACAAACATACTTTAAAGCGGTGACATAAATAGGGGACTAATTCAGCTTATAGCACCATGTACCTTCAAGTACAATTTCTTTCCCTTGTTCGAGATACCACACACATTAATTAATTAGCAATAGTTAACTAACTAATTGTATTGTGTTTTTTTTTTTTGTTTTTTTTTTAAACTGATTATAGTGTTGTCAGGTAAAAGAATTAATGTATGAAAACTTTAGCTTGATCAGAGGTTGAGTGCCATACAAATAACGTGTACACACTTTTTAGCTGACAGTCAGATTTGATCTAATCTTTGTTAAAAAAAAGACAAATAAGTTTGTACTGTTATAAGTCAAAACTCAAGCTAGCAAACAGAAAGAACTCTTCAATAGAAGAAAGCTGAGCTGGTTCAGTCTTGTTATAAAACAAAACTCACTGGCAAAAATTATTCTTCAAGATACATTAGAGGGAGCACGAAGAAAGGGTCGCCCAAGGAAAAGCTGGATTAAGAACGTCGAAGAATGGACTGGTGTCATTCTTGATATCCTGCTAAGAACATCTATTGGCCGGAAAAAGTGCAGGAATTTGGTTACGCTGACTGTCACTGCACCCCTACGATAAAAACTCAAGGGGCGATGATGATGATAATGACGATGATGATGATGATGATGATGATAATGATGATGATGATAATGATGATGATGATGATAATGACGATGATAATGACGATGATAATGACGATGATGATGATGATGATGATGATGATGATTATGCTGCTGCTGCTGCTGATGACGATGATGATGACGATGATGATGATGATGATGATGATGATGATGATGACGATGATGATGATGATGATGATGATGATGATGATGATGATGATGATGATGATGATGATGATGATGATGATGATGATGATGATGATGATGATGATGATGATGATGATGATGATGATGATGATGATGATGATGATGATGATGATGATGATGATGATGATGATGATGATGATGATGATGATGATGATGATGATGATGATGATGATGATGATGATGATGATGATGATGATGATGATGATGATGATGATGATGATGATGATGATGATGATGATGATGATGATGATGATGATGATGATGATGATGATGATGATGATGATGATGATGATGATGATGATGATGATGATGATGATGATGATGATGATGATGATGATGATGATGATGATGATGATGATGATGATGATGATGATGATGATGATGATGATGATGATGATGATGATGATGATGATGATGATGATGATGATGATGATGATGATGATGATGATGATGATGATGATGATGATGATGATGATGATGATGATGATGATGATGATGATGATGATGATGATGATGATGATGATGATGATGATGTGATGATGATGATGATGATGACGATGTTGATGATGATAATGACGGTAATGATGATGATGATGATAATGACGATGACGATGATGATGATGATGATGATGATGATGATGATGATGATGGTGGTGATGATGATGATGACGATGATCATACCCAACATTTCCAGGGGGGCGTAATTCCTGTCACATATGTCATGAGACACATCATGGACATCGAATCCAGTGAAAAAGTACCCCCACTGCTTCATAAAGATAAGGTATTATGGGAAAGTGTGGGCGGTGTGGGCAGTGAGAATGTGGACAGTGTCAGTGTGGACAGCGTGGCTGTAGTTAAAAAGGTCCTGATTAATGGCCGGATAGGCCAGCAGACCTTGGTTTGATTATCTCAAAGCAAATTCTATTCAACGTTTTATTTGTGCTATTGTAATAAATTTGCAACTTTCACTAAGGTTTGGTGTTTTCTAACAAAATATATAAAAAATAATAATTCTACAATGTAAGTGAACAGAATCCATTAGTTTGGTCCTCTCATCTACGCCTCTCTCAAAACTATTTCAAAAAATGACCAAAAGTTCTGGGTTCTACCGCCTCACCTGCTTTGTGGCGTCTGGGAGCTTCAACTTCAGCACGAACGTTTACATCTACCAGAACGAGACCTACCAACGTCTCTTTGCCTTGGGCGCCTTCATGGCGCTGCCGATCGAATCATGGGGGACAGAATACCACATCTTTACCTTGGCGTGAGTGATCTAAAGTTGTCTTGTTTTTTTTAATTCATAGACATTTGGATTCATTTTGTTAATCTGGCTAGGATTATTATTATTATTATGTTTGTTATTATTATTATTACTCTATCTATGACCTACTTCAGTCGCGAAGTGACTATGGATCATCTCATGATGAGATGAATGCCTGGGCATTAGCCGTGGGTCGGAACGATGTTGCCCACACATCAGTTTTCACCCCCCCCCCTCTCCACGCAGCTGATGTACCCAAAGGAACAGCAGTGCCGATACAGTTTGGTGTCAGCGTCGTCGCAGGTTCTGAGAGGGCGTAGAACTGGGTGCGGCAAACTGCCTTGGAATCGCCAGCTCCTGATTTTTCCTCAGGGTCGACAACCCGAAGCCTTTCCCATGATTGGGTGTAGCTGCATGGCAACAGAGGTTTGAAATCAGAGTTTTCCTACGAATACACTTTATTAGTGGCGCACCATGGGGGTCGGGAAGGGCAGCTCTCCATGGCGCCGACGTTAAGAAGGCGCCAAATAGGTATCAAAAGTTCAACATAAACATTTAAATTTCTGTCGCTACAGATTGTTCCATGTTAATTTCGTTCACACTATAAGCAGATTTGAAATTATTACTGGGGACTGTTCTTTTATAAATTCAGTATTGTGAGATGGTTTGAGAGAGGGTGATAAGCGCTGATGCACAGAGCGCCTGGCACCCTCAGTACGCCACAGCTCTCTAGAGCGTATCCTTACCATAAGGGATTGGGAGTATATGGAATGTGGTTTTAGTGATGCCTCTCGGCGCCCAGAAATAAAAAACTTAGCTCCAGTTAAAACTCGCAATATTATATATCTTAGTCCCTAACGAGCTTTAAACTCTGAAGAATGCGCGACCCAAAGTTTGAGCAAACGCTGGTTTACATGATGTTTTCAAAAATTTATTATCCCCCTTTTTTTCCCCGAAGGTCTTACTCCTTTCTGCTGATCATTGCCAACGTGAACACCACAGTACATGTATCTCTTTGTGCCAATGTTTTGGGCCTCACAAGCCAAAGTATATCTCGAAATAATTGTCAAACGTCATCGCATCGACTGAAAAGGTAAACCAGGCTTTGTTTGGCTAGTTACAAGGGAATAAGGGCTTTCAGGGAGAATTGTGCGCAACTCTCGAAACGGAAACGGCGAGTGTGTTAGTGTGTGTGTGTTCACGTTTGTATTGGATGTGGATTGCTGATGTAACCTTTGAGCGTGGTTGACGCAGACTAGAGGATAAAAAGGGTTAAAGTTGCCGATGAAATGAAGTGTAGCCCTACAAGAACCATGTGTCTACAACGCGTATTCTAACTCAAGTTTGAATAAGTTATTTCTCCCACAACCATTCTCAGATCAAGTGGAAACTTTGCACAATTATTCATTGGCGACGACAACACATGAATCGATAATCAATAAGACAATTAATTACAGATAATTAATTATTTTGTTTGATACAAGTAAAGAAAATTAATCCTTCATATTCACAGATATGGCTAAATATGCAGGGTTTGGTCTCCTTAGATAATTGAACACGTCATTTTTCCAGCCCCCATTATCGTATCGAGTTAAAACTTTGAACAGTTTTTCATTAACATAAACATGACATGAGTCATTGAAAAAAGAACTAACCAATTAGAGAATTATAAACTGATAATAAATTATATTGCTGAATAGCAAAAAGGGAAACCAATACTTCAATATTCAACACATGTGGCTAAATTTGTTTGGTTTAGTTCACTTAACTAATTGTTAACGCTATTTCTATCCCACGCATTCTCCAATCAATGTATATCTTAAACAATTATTTATTGCACCTAACAAAACATTAATCAATAAACAAAAAAGCTAAATTAGTTAATTAATTATTGGTAATTAATTATTTTGCTTGCTATCGAATAAGAGCAATAACTTGCACATTAAAGGTAAATATAGTTTTAAGTTTTAAGGACGAAGTTCTTCCCCTCTAGATACGCTTTTTTTGTTTTAAAGATTTTTTAGCAATGCAACTGTAGAATCAAATTTTCTATGCTCAATTTGGTTGGTAGCCTTTAGATAGTTGGCAACAGTGAAGTTTAATTCAGACTCCTTGACATTGCTTAGTTTATAGTGAAAATCAAAATGTGTCTACATTTCCAATAGAAATATTGCCAAGCCTGAAGACAAGCTTTATTAGTAATTATTTTTTGCCATTTAGACATGGTACAATACGTGAAATGATTTTGTTAAACTTCGGGTGTTCTTTTGCCGCCATGGAAATTGTAGTTCTTTTCTTGTCTTCATTTTAAATCAAGAAACACTTTTTGTAACTTAAGTGGAAAGACAAGCAAAAAAGATGGTAGCTGAAGGTAAAAACACGCTAGAAGTCAAATTGTCTAATAGTTGTCCTATAGTTTTGATAGAGTTTCATAGGTTGCCATTAGTGAAGGTTTAAACTTGATTTATCCAGGTATCAAACCTTGGCACTAATGGAATGTACAGAGACGACCTCCATGAATACAATGTCTTACACAGGTAAAGTTTTCTTCTTTTTCTTGTTCACTTTCTTATTCTCTCTCTCTCTCTCTGTCTCTCTTTCTCTCTCTCTCTCTTCTCTTCTCTTTTTCTCTTTCTCTCCCACTTCTAAATTGTGTGCAAGTATGCCTTTTTGTTCTCTACATTTTTCTTTCACTCTCACTCTCTTTCCCTCTCTCTCTCTCTCTCTCTCTTCCCCTCTCCCAGCTGTGCTGGTGTACGCAATAAAAACGTTCCCTTAAGAAACTATGTGTGGATAGTGTCGTGTTTGAGGGAGAGTTCTTTCATTCCCGCCATTGCAATGGACTGAGGCACCACAACAGAAGTTCTTTTTTTATTGATTCTCTTTCGACTTAATCTTCATCTCTAACGCCCGTTTCCACCCAAGCACCACGGTTAAGGCTAAGATCCTATCTACGTCTCTGTAAATATGACGCCATGATATATTACTAAATATAAAAACATATATATATATATATAACTCCGCCTTAGGATAGTCCCAAGCCCGGCTGAGAAAGGAGGAGGGTTGGGCGTAGGGCTAGCTACCCTACCCTGTAGAAAAACCACTAGCTACAGAAACACCAAACAGCAAATCAACAGAAGTCACGGACCTGGGAGAGGATGGACCTCCAGCTGGAAGGTTTATGTCGCATGTCGGTAAACCCAGAGTCATCTGGAAGCTGATTGGCCGAAGACCATCATCTCTACCAGGACAGTTGAAGAGACTCGCCCAGAACCTAGATGTCTGGAGGAAGCTGATTGGTGGCCTATGCCCCAGAAGGGACCACAGGCAGAGATGAGATAAGATGAAATATATATATATATATATATATATATATATATATATATATATATATTAATATGTATACATTAATTCATGTAGAAACTCAATTTTTTTTTTTTAAATGAAATAACCAACAACTCACAAAGGCAGTGTTGTCAAGGGTGATAATCCCATAGGTGCATTATCTGGAAACTGTGTCTCTGATCAGGATGAATTAAGTTGTACAAGGAAAGAAAATATAATGGACATTTCTATTGGTAAGTCAATTATATATATATATAAATTTAGTATGATATTATCTGATATTATATATTATTATATTATACATATATAGCCTAGTCGCCAACTTGCCTTAGCTGACTTAAAGAAAGCATCTGGTTGCCTGCGGCTTTAGGATGTGACAGCTGGAGGTCACTCACAAAGGCCGCAGGATACACATTTGAGACCTAAAGAAAATCCGCTGCCGAGGACAGACGCAGACAGCGAAAAGAAAATCTTAATCGACAAAAGGCGGACAATGGTTATGCTTGCCCTGGGTGTGGCGAAACATGTAGGTCACCGCTGGGGCTGCGTAGCCGCGGGAAATACTGCACTCCTCATTAATCTTCGGACTCGGATATGACCCGCGGACTGCGGGCCTTAGTTTTGAGTATTACTGATCTAGTATATTGGATTTAGATCTATGTCAGACATGACAAATGTTCCCCTTATCTTTTTATTTGTAATGTTCCCACGAAAGTGAAAGTAGAAATGAGTTGAACAGTTCAGCCGACATATCACTACTAAAAAAAGGGGTTTACCCGATTTGTTACAAATGTTCGTCCTGTATATATATTAAGAATTTTTTTCTAATTTTTTTCCGGTTTCGGGTGGGACATTAAACATACACTACGGGCTCAGCTATGATCTATAGAATATATATTTATGCCAAATTTTTTTATCAAGATTGGTCAAACAGTTTTGATTTCCATGTATATATTGTAAATTTCCCTTTCAGACCTTGCGATCTATTGGGTAGATGAGGTAAAGGTCATCTGTTTTTGGCCTAAACGAGGGTATCACGTGGCCAGCACAATGAGCCAACTTAAGTCAGGCACCCATGACTCAAGGGTGACCTAAAAATCCTGAAGTTCAAAATATCATTCTTCACCGAGATTCGAGATTCACTTTACTGCTGTTCATAAAGGTTGTAGTAAAAATCTTTACTTTTCTGTCCTACAAATGATATCAAGCTGCAGGGCTGGCTCAACTACTAGTTATACATCAATACCCCCACGCCTATTCTTACAGGTTCTCTGTCAATAGATCTACTTTATTTGTTTGAAGCAAACCAGATGAAATAAAGGACAGAATTCATTGTTGAATATTATTAATATTATAATAAAAAAAAAAAAGAACCCGGGCCCATCGTGACGATCGAACTACAGTCCAAAGCAAATACCGCACGACCAGGCAGCCATCTGATAACACTAGCGATTACTTTCCCATTTGGATACTTTACAAATACTTATCTGTGTTTATCATGTTGTGCCTAATATCCAGTGTAGAATAACTAGTGTATAATAACCAGTGCCCAATAACAAGAGCACAATAACAAGTGTACAGTAACCTGAGCAATATAACCATTGTACAGTAACCTGAGCAATATACACATTGTACAGTAACCTGAGCAATATAACCATTGTACAGTAACCTGAGCAATATACCCATTGTACAGTAACCTGAGCAATATAACCATTGTACAGTAACCTGAGCAATATAACCATTGTACAGTAACCTGAGCAATATAACCATTGTACAGTAACCTGAGCAATATAACCATTGTACAGTAACCTGAGCAATATAACCATTGTACAGTAACCTGAGCAATATAACCATTGTACAGTAACCTGAGCAATATAACCATTGTACAGTAACCTGAGCAATATAACCATTGTACAGTAACCTGAGCAATATAACCATTGTACAGTAACCTAAGCAATATAACCATTGTACAGTAACCAGTGAACAATAACCCGTGTACAGTGACCAGTACACAATAACCTGTGTACAGTGACCAGTGCACAATAACCAGTCCACAGCATTCATAGTACAGTAAACATGTACAATGAAAAGTTCCATGTTAGAGAAACCATTCAAAAGATGATTTATGGGACAAATATAAAAAAAGTAACATTAGTACTACCTGTTCGACGGAGCCCAACTTTGAGTTTTAGATGTATTTTATTTTCTCGAAGATATTTATGCTGGTACCTATTTCAATGTACATATAGGGCCTATAAATATGTATGCATTTTATTTCTTCACACATGTTACTTCCTATATATATATATGTATGTACCATATCTCCTCAAATGTTACTAACCATATATATGTATGTACCTTATCTCCTCAAATGTTACTACCCATATATATGTACGTACCTTATCTCCTCAAATGTTACAACCCATATATATGTATCCACCTTATCTCCTCAAATGTTACTACCCATATATATGTATGTACTATATTTGCTCAGATATGTTACTACCCATATATGTATGTACCTTATCTCCTCAAATGTTACTACCCATATATATGTACGTACCTTATCTCCTCAAATGTTACTACCCATATATATGTATGTACCTTATCTCCTCTAATGTTACTACCCATATATATATATATGTACTTTATTTCCTCAGATATGCTACTACCCATATATATGTACGTACCTTATCTCCTCAAATGTTACTACCCATATATATGTATGTACTTTATCTCCTCAAATGTTACTACCCATATATATGTATGTACCTTATCTCCTCAAATGTTACTATGTACTTTATTTCTTCAGATATGTTACTACCCATATATATGTATGTACCTTATCTCCTCAAATGTTACTACCCATATATATGTACGTACCTTATCTCCTCAAATGTTACTACCCATATATATGTATCTACCTTATCTCCTCAAATGTTACTACGCATATATATGTATGTACTATATTTGCTCAGATATGTTACTACCCATATATGTATGTACCTTATCTCCTCAAATGTTACTAGCCATATATATATATATATGTACCTTATCTCCACAAATGTTACTACCCATATATATGTATGTACTTTATTTCCTCAGATATGTTACTACCCATATATATATGTATGTACCTTTTCTCCTCAAATGTTACTACCCATATATATGTATGTACCTTATCTCCTCAAATGTTACTACCCATATATATGTATGTACTTTATTTCCTTAGATATGTTACTACCCATATATATGTATGTACCTTATCTCCTCAAATGTTACTACCCATGTATATGTATGTACTTTATTTCCTCAGACATGCTACTACCCATATATATGTACGTACCTTATTTCCTCAAATGTTACTACCCATATATATGTATGTACTTTATCTCCTCAAATGTTACTACCCATATATATATATGTACTTTATTTCCTCAGATATGTTACTACCCATATATATGCATGTACCTTATCTCCTCAAATGTTACTACCCATATATATGTATGTACCTTATCTCCTCAAATGTTACTACCCATATATATGTATGTACTTTATTTCCTCAGATATGTTACTACCCATATATATGTACGGGCAAGAGTTTTTTACGATTTTTGCGCCCTGGCAAGCCTTCCCGTCGGAAGAGAGGCTCGTGGTGGTCACGTCCCAGAATGAGACCTATGTCTACGTCACGTTCGCAGAGGCGTCACGTCAAAGATATCAGCTGACACAGGCTCACCAAATTCACTACGTAACTTAGTATTCTTAGAAATTAGACTCAATAGAATTGTACAGAGGGATGGAGGACTTTCTTTCTCTCTTATCATTGATGTAAGCAAGTCTATAAATAGGTCACGATTAGGGATGAATTATTTACTTTCGGAAATAGGAAAAGTTTTGACTTAGAGACAAGGCGTGACTAGCAAAAACAAGGATAGGTTTTAGAAATAGGAAATATCAGCCAACGTAAACAGACTACTTAATGGACATTGTAGAGATAGGAAGCCCTTGATAAACAAGAGTGTTAACTGAAATTAGACGGTTCCTTTCATTGCTATTAAACTTGTTCGACATTCAGTATCAGCGATGGCTATATGATATTGATTGTTCGGCCTTTCGCCGGTGTTATAGGATTTCGTTGAGTGTTAGCTCCGTTTGGTGTATCTGCATTAGACACAGTGTAAGCGCCTAATAAATAGCAGGCTTATTCACGCCCAATATGTGTCATTTCATGTTCAATAAGTTCGTTGCTGCATGAGGTTGTAGCCAAACGTCTCATGAGATTAGCGCGAGAGCAATCCTTATAGGGGTATGAACGCTGACCTGCATCGTCACAACCTGTGGGCAGTTTAGGCCAATAGCTCGTTGCCACGTCACAGGTGTGTACGACGTGTAAACGATTAAGTTGACACTTTAAACAGTTATTTATTGTACCTTACAAAACATGAATCGATGAAAACAGATACTCAATTAGTCATTTAATTATTGGTAATTAATTATTTTGTATGATAGTGAATAGGGGAGATAACCTGTACATTAATGGTAGATATAGTTGTAAGGAGGAGCTTTTCATCTCTAAATTGGCCTTGTTTTTTTTAAATGATTTTTTTCTATTTTGCTTGTTGTTTTTAAATGATTTTTTCTATTTTGCTTGTTGTTTTTAGATGATTTTTTTCTATTTTGCTTGTTGTTTTTTTAATGATTTTTTTTCTATTTTGCTTGTTTTTTTAATGATTTTTTTCTATTTTGCTTGTTTTTTTTTTTGTTTTTTTTTCTATTTTGCTTGTTGTTATTTTAATGATTTTTTTTCTATTTTGCTTGTTGTTGTTTTTTTAATGATTTTTTTCTATTTTGCTTGTTTGTTTTTTTTTTATGATTTTTTTCCATTTTGCTTGTTTTTTTTGTTTTTTTTTATGGTGACGCGTTCCGCGATAAGTTTCAATATCGAAAAATGTCTAGACCAAATCCCTTAAGTCGGAAACATTTTGCGACTACAAGTTTATATCGAGAGAGGGCAAAGAATGAAAAAAATACTTAAAAAATTGGAAGCTTACACTGAATAAAGATCGTTCACTTCTGCCATATGTCTGAATATTGCAACTTTTATCTTCCCTTTTTTGATATATGACACAATTAATTAAATAGCAATAATTGATTAGCTATTTTTTAAAATTATTTTTAATGATTCACTTATTGTCTTTGATGTCAAAATTTAAACTTAATTCTAGAAACTCTCGCTAACCATAGGCCGAGAACACAAAACAAACACACAACAATTCACAGACCACAGTCCCAAAGGAGAGCCTGAAAAGTCAATAGATACCAGCCAATGTCTTCTTCGTCTCAGAAGTAAAGCAATAAACAGAACGCTCTAATCCCCAGATAGATGTGCACATGAATAACTCGATACGTAACGGGTTGATCCTCAGTGACAAGCCGATAAACGTCATGTATTTTACATCTCGGTGTAAAGAAGGGCCGCATTTGAGCTCCGGTCAATCAATGGGTATGCTGCTGCCCGTTCACCTGTTTTACAACATGTACACCTTATCGTAAGTAGTCTCTATCGAAATAATTAATGTACCCCACATGTGCATATCCCAATTTGCCATGCAAAGGCGAATACAAACAAGAAAATAAATATATATATATAAGAAAATGTTTATATTAAGTGTAATTGTATCAATTGGTTTGGATCAGTCATGTAATAACATATGCCTCCGCCGGGTATTAGGAATTAGGTGGCCAGAAAAGATAATCACTGACGATTTGTGGGAGAGAATTAGACAAAAGTCCAAGACACCACAAAACAAAAATGGAGCTGAATAGGACACACCCTGCGAAAACCAGCTGCCAATGTTGCAAGGCAGGCACTTGATTGGAACCCACATGGAAAGTGGGCAGACCCAAGCAAACCTGGAAGAGGTCAGACATCAGTGAAGCTGAGGGTACTGGAATGACATGGGAGCAGATGAAGAAAGCTGCTCATAACCGAGTTCGGTGGTGAGGTGTGGTTGCGGTTCTTTGCTTCCTTAGGAGTGCACAGGATTAAGTAAGCCATGTATTATAGTTGGTTAGAGAACTAGACTATCAATAATAAATATGTGCGATTAGAAATACTTAATGGCATTTGTGTTTGTTTTAGCGAAATTTCATGCTTAAACTTTGTCAGTACGCTATGATCCTTTCACTTCCTTGAACAAATTGGGAAGAAGAGTCAAGGGAGAGAAAGAAGGGAGTATTGTGAATGTTACCGTGATCGCTTTTTAAATGCATTTTAATACACAAAAAAGTAACACCTAAATTCGAGCTCGCATGGAAAGCCTCCACAAACAAATACACTGACCACTTTGCCGGCGAAGTGCTTATGAAAAAAGAATGTTTTATAGTATCTATTGTTTGTTCGAACTTTTAAGCAACGCCTCTCTACACAAGTATAAAGGGGACTAACTCAACTTGGCCAGCTCCTCTATCACCAAAGCGAAAGCCACCTTGACCAACAGTAGATGTGGACGGGAGTGTCTCTCCAAAATAGGGCTCCACAACCATATGAACAAGTGTTCGAGATGAACCATAGTCGATCTACGATTCAAGGAAGCCAATAGTAGTAGTAGTAGTAGTAACTCAACTTACAAAGCCACATCTGACAAGTGCAATTTTTTTTCTCTTGTTTGATACCTAATAAAAAAAATTAAATACCAAAAGTTAATTAACCGATGAAACCTGGTGAAAACTTAATTTAGGTTAGTTTATCATTTTAGCTCTCGTGTTACGTCTTATTTTGCCATAGCGCATTGAGCTTAAATTATATTTGTTAACAGAGCTATGTAAGGGAAATTATTATTTAACAAACAGCATATGTGCTAGCAAAACACTCATGTTATCAAGTCATTTATGTTGAATGCATCCGCGACAGAAACTAGTTCCCTTTACCAGTTTTAAATTTTTGTCTGGAACTACGCCTACAATGTGTAATTTAAAAGTACTATTTATACATAGCAGATTAGATTTAGTATTGCTCTGACAGTCATTAAAAAACACACACCTTTTGCAGAAAATATAATAGAAAATCTTTACAGTATCACTCCAACGCCGCGTATATCTAGTGTCACTGAGAAGAAGGTCTGCGTCTAATGTTTACTTTACCCCCACTGTATCATTTGCAACTGGCTCAGCATTTTTTCTAGAAGCTTCTAAACGGAAGAGCTACGACGTCATCTGATGTTGTGATTGGGCGTGGATTGTCTGGGGAAAAGGGATTGTTCTAGCTGAGCTAGTTAGTTGCAGACGGGACTTCATAGGAGAAGGTTGTAGTCTGAAACTTGTAGAGAAAAGTCGCATAGAGTAGTTATAGAATTAATACATGTGTTTAAATCTAGTTTGTGACCAGGTCAGAAGAAGATATTCAACTTGAACTATTTCATTTCTGTATATGTGTATACTGTGAGTGATTTCTAGTTGCTGAATTAAAGTTTTTGTATTTTGAAGTAAAGGACCTTCTTTAATTGAATTAGTAAAGAGATATCTATATATGAATCTCCGGCTTAGGCGTGTTCCTTGTTTGACTGTTTGGATAAATATCAAAGATATGAATCTTCAATAAGTCAAGTACTCAAGCGATCATTGTATGATCAACACAATCATATAGTAGTCTCAAATCAATTTTCACATTTAAACACTCAAAAGAAACATTCCCGTGACATCTAGTTACTGTCGACATTAAATCATAAAAACTATTTCTAACCTAGAGATTCAACTGGGACACTGGCCTATATCACTGTCGCTATTAAATCATAAAATCTATTTCTAACCTACAGATTCAACTGGGACACTGGCCTATATCACTGTCGCCATTAAATCATAAAATCTATTTCTAACCTACAGATTCAACTGGGGCCCTGGCCTATATCACTGTCGCCATTAAATCATAAAATCTATTTCCAACCTACAGATTCAACTGGGACACTGGCCTATATCATTGTCGCCATTAAATCATAAAATCTATTTCTAACCTACAGATTCACCTTTAACACTGGCCTATATCACTGTCGCCATTAAATCATAAAATCTATTTCCAACCTACAGATTCAACTGGAACACTGGCATATATCAATGTCGCCATTAAATCATAAAATCTATTTCCAACCTACAGATTCAACTGGAACACTGGCCTATATCACTGTCGCCATTAAATCATAAAATCTATTTCTAACCTACAGATTCAACTGGGGCCCTGGCCTATATCACTGTCGCCATTAAATCATAAAATCTATTTCCAACCTACAGATTCAACTGGGACACTGGCCTATATCACTGTCGCCATTAAATCATAAAATCTATTTCTAACCTACAGATTCAACTGGAACACTGGCATATATCAATGTCGCCATTAAATCATAAAATCTATTTCCAACCTACAGATTCAACTGGGACACTGGCCTATAACACTGTCGCCATTAAATCATAGAATCTATTTCTAACCTACAGATTCAACTGGGGCACTGGCATATATCACTGTCGCCATTAAATCATACAATCTATTTCTAACCTACAGATTCAACTGGGGCACTGGCCTATATCACTTTGTCATCATCGTAATGTTACAAGAGAGAGATTTTGACAATCTGACTTGGTACGGCATGCCTGGCCAACTCAAGTACGTATGAAATGTAAACAATGAAATTTAAACAAATATACACACTTTTTTAGGAATGACACATCGAAACAGTTGAAGCAGCTTTGGGATGTGTGGCTGAGGGGCTAAAACCACTACGGCTTGACCACCTATTAAAGGGGGCTCAAGTTCGAATGACCAACTTGTGTAGAAATTCGCTTGGCTGTTAATAGAAGAAATTGTGCAATGTCACTGGAAAGTCTCCTTGCGAGACTGAAACATTAATACAATTAATACAATGAGTGATAATAGACCTCCGATAACTTCATAACAAGCAAAATACGAAAAATCTTTAAAAAAAAAAAAAAAAAAAACTTATCTAAGGGGAATAACCCTCCCTCTCATCTTTAGCTTTTAATAATTTAGAAGTTATTTCCCTTATTCGATATCAAATGAAATTATTAAATACCTATAATTAATTGAATAATTGGTAATATTGGTTTTATTCATTTAGGTTTTGTTAGTTATAATAAATAATTGTTTAAAGTATCAACATAATCGGAAAATAAAATGCATGCGGGAGGAATAGCATTAACAATTTCCCGGCATTTAAGAGGACTAAACGCTACTTATTTAGCCACATCTGTTAAATTATAAAGGATTCATCAGCCTTGTTGGCATCAAATAAAACACTATTAATTACTGTTAATTCACTAATGGATTAATGTTTTGTAATAATTCATGTCTTGTCGACGTGCTAAGTCTCGTTTCGGCCTGAGAAGGGGCGTAGGAGAAATAACGTGTAAACACGTTTTACCAGACAGACAGACAAAGTGAGTTGCTATTAGTTTTGTATACACATATATATATATATATTAGTGGCTGAGTTGTATACACATTTCATTTCTCAGGATCTTAGGTACTAGTAAAGTGATTGGAAGAAAAGAGGCGGCCACCTTCTACACGATGCTGGAGGAGGTCAACGAGACGACCATCACGTCCAGCGCAAATTTCGGCTGCTACTACTATGGGGTCAGCAACCTGGGCTCTTACTTCCACGCCGCAGGGTTCCTGTACGACACGAACAAGACGGTGAGGGGGCTGTGAAATGCGATCTCTTTAAAACTTCGTTCTGGGCGGGTGTTCCGTTTTCAACCTTTAGTTGCACACCTTGATCTACTTTTCTGTTGATAAATAAATTATAAATAAATAAATTATAAATAAAAAAATTATAAATAAAAAAATTTTAAATAAATAAATTATAAATAAATAAATTATAAATAAATAAATTATAAATAAATAAGTTATAAATAAATAAATTATAAATAAATACATTATAGCGTTTATATTGCGCTACTTTTATACTTATAGCGTGCTCAGAGCGCTTTTCTCCAATCTCGTTTGTTTACCAGTGTGGGGGAAAGAGTTATCTGGGAGAAGGTTTTCCGTGCTGACTTGTGTAAACACAAGTCTGCTCGAGTCGGGTGTCGAACCTCGAGTCCCCTTAATAGGTTGCCGAGCCAAGCCAAGTTTAAGCGTACTTAGCATCATGACCTCGCTTCCCACTGGTGCAGAACTGTGCGAATTCTGCTTTTTTTTTAAAACTACAAAGCTTGTATCAACTTGATCTGTCTGCTTGTCTGTCTGGTATAAAGTTGGTACACGCTATATCTCCGACACGCAATCTTAGATCAAGCTGAAATTTTGCACAATTATGTGTTTTACCTCACAACACAAGAATCAATAAAAAGAATAAACTAATAGTAAATTAACTATTGGTATTTGTTTGGTACCTCAAACAAAGGAAAGAAATTGTACTTGAATGAAGTGGTGGTATAAGCTGAATTATTCCCATTTATTGGTAGCCTCTTTAAGGTACGTTTGAAATAAATAATTGATAACTATGCAATTATCTCTTTTCATAATCGCCTTAATTTCAAAGTGGTAAGAAAATCGGCTTGAGGGGGCTTGTGTCATGAGTTCGAATTCAAGTCGACCCTAAAGCAATTACCTTAAAATTCACCTTGATTTCTTTTTCTTTCTCCTTCCCCCCCCCCCCTTTTTTTTTTGTTGAGAAAGCTAAAAGCATGAAATATCGCGAAACAAAAACAATTAGTACAAATATTTCTTATCGATTACAAATCGATGTATTACAAATTTAATTACAAGTCTGATCCAAACCATTGGATGCTGACGAGACCTTAATGTTTTACAGTAAGAGTTCAATTGTCTCTTAAGTCAAGGTTGTCAAATAGAGCCATGTAAACGGAAACGGGGAGGGGCTAACTGAGAATCCGAAATATGTTTTTAAATTAAATATTAAACCTTTATCTCATGTCATGATGTCGAATGTCAAAATTCAGGGGCCCCTAAAGAGATCAAGCCCTTCCCCCGGGCCTCAAATCACTAGCTAGGCCACTGTGTTTTAATAGTGTGTGTTCAATCTTTTCGGGATTTCTGCTTGGAGAATTAAAGTATCTTTTTTTAACTAAACAAATCTATCTACAATTGGAAGATGAAATCATTAGATGCAGTTTCATAGAAGACCACGACGCATTCATCACAAATATTCAACCGATCCAGAGATGTACATTTTTGGTCAGTGGCGTTAATTAATTTCAGACATTCAAACATTGGTTATGACTGAACAATCTCTTTCTCTAGCTGGACTGCAAGGCATCCGCCCCACAAGATGGAGACTGTGTTGATAATGACTGTGATGGCACGAAGGATGAAGAAATGCCGAATAAAATTGGTAAACATGAGGATGAATAATATTAGTTTTGTAAGGAGTTTGCTTTATCAGTCTATGCCAAAAACATATGTTGCGTTTTTAGTTTACTGGTGTCTTCTGAAGATGTGGCGTTAAGCTACAGGAGGATACCCCTGATTGCGTTTCCCCCCCCCCCCCCCACATCGGCCTTCATGTTAGTGCTACGCTTGGGATTCGCGATTGGTACTGTCGGATGACAAGTCCCTCAAACCTCATGCCAGTAGGGGAAAGTTAGCAGTCATTGCTGGAAACAGATTTCTATGGAGACTGTTTACCGCCCAATGCGCCAAAAGGCACTGGAATATGTAAGTCTTTAAGGTAGGACCTTTTTATAAACTAAATAATTTGTTATGGACAAAACTGATTGTCAATGTTTCTTTTCAATCATTTAACTTCATGGGTTTTAATGTCGTCTCTTCGCATTGTAGATTACCTTAATCCATCTTTAAAAATGAGCATGGACTAAACCTGTTTTAGACAAGGGGCTTTTCTTTTGGCTGTTACGCTACCCTCGTGAACATTCTCAAGCTGTTTGTTTCATAGGTCTTTAGCTGCCATCTGTACTACCACTGACCCCTAAGTTTGTTGTTTTTTTTTATAGCTTTTATATATCGCAAATCACATGCATAGAGCACATACTCAGAGTGCTATGGTTCAATCTCATTTGTGGACCAGTTGGAGGCGGGGAAAGTGTATATGGGAGAAGGTTTTCCGCGCTGCCTTTATGCGCTCAGTAAACACAGCTCTGCTGACGTCGAGTGTCGAATTTCGAGACTCCTTGATAAAGTAGCCAAGCCAAGTCTGAGCGTATTTAACCTCTTGGCCAAACATCCTTCCCATTGATCTGCTTAATCAAGAGAATGCATAATGCAAAACCACTTAACAAGCTCCAAGTTCTGACCAGATTGTGATCGGCTTTCCAAGTCTGATTTACGTATACTTCACGGTTATTTGCGCGTAAAATATAAAAGAGATTCTAATCACAAAGATGAAGTTTCAGTGACATTAAATACTTTTTACAAAGCTTTTATCAACTCACTCTGTCTATCTATCTGGTATAAGGTTTTTACACGTATAACTCCCACACCCATTCTCGGATCAAGTTAAAACTTTGCACGATTATTAATTAGTCAAAGCATGAATCAATAAAAAAAATCAATTAGTCAACTAATTACTTGAAAACATTTTGTTTTATACCAACAAGGGAAATTAATAATTTCACAGACAGACCCGGCTAAATGTGTAGGGTTTCTTCTCCTTAGATATTTGAATACGTTATTTCTCTCACACACGGATCAGTTTGAAACATGAAAATAAAAAATCCACAAGTCAATTAAATACTGTTAATTTTGTTTGTTTGTTTGATACCAACAAAGGGAAATTAATCTTTAGTATTCAAAGATAAGGCTTTATATGTAGGGTTTCTTCTTGTTAGATAATTAAACACGTTAATTCTCCCACACATTTTCGGCTCAAGTTTAAACTTAAAACATTTATTTATTGTACCTAACCAAAACATGAATCAATAAAGGAATTTACTTCTACATTATTGAGAGGTATAGTTGTAAGTTTTGAAGTTATTTCCCTTCGATACGCTTTTTTTAAAAACGATTTTAAAAAAGAATATTTTTCTTTGTTTTAACAGTCCACTTACCTACAATATTTATATATATAAAAAACGTGATAGAACTGTATTTAACGTGTCTGTAACATCCACAGACGATGACGGCGATGGACTGGTGGACGAGGATACCTTCTTTGTCAGGAGTGAGTCTTGTACATCATGCTCATCATATTGTACATTGATGCCCAACCTAACTCTATCTGCGGGCCATTTTTCATTTTCAACACTAGTGTCGGGCGCCACATGGTGGAAAAGATACAACATCGTAATGAAATTGACCTGAAACTGTTTTTTTTTATTTCAAACCGAGAATCTAGTACTTACATTGAAGTATTCGGATATCTGAGTTTTCTTTTTACGCTTAAAAAAAATGGCGAAAGTTATTCTTGTTTTTTTTTAAAAACAGCCACACTTTCTACATAAAAACAAACATGTTGGCTAGCAATGGTATCATTTTCTACAAAAAGTGAAGATCCGTTCACTTGTCCTAATAGATTCAATAGTCCTAGTTCACGAAAGCACAAATGTTTAAATTCCTTGGTAGTGATCCATTAGAAAAAAGTGAGGGCCCTAACGTAGGTAAAGATACATTATGAACATTTATTTAGGGGGGGGGGGGGGAGGGGGAATTTTCTATCTTTTGTGCCGACGTTTCGGCGGGCTTGATGGAAGCACTTCGCTGGCCGGATCTGGTCCGCGGGCTGTATTTTGGGCATCACTGATTTAGGACAACGATTAATCGTGTTGTTGTGTTGTCTAACCGAGACCATTCGTTACAGAAGGCCTGAACACTAACCTGCAACGTCACATCCAGTAAGCAGTTTAGGCCAATAGCTCGTTGCGAAGTCGTACAGACCTGTGGAAATGGGGGGGGGGGTCCGCAGGTCGAGTAGTTAAGTCGTACTGACCTGTTACATGTTTCCCAAACATTTTCCTTAACGGAACAAATTGCGAGTATTTATCGGCACACTTTGCTTAATTTTTTTAGGGGGATCGATTCACGTGGTGGCCCACTAGCTAATTATTCCACTAGTTTGTGAAACACCTCACGGAACACAAGTGTTCCGCGGAACTTCAGTTTAGAAAACAATGTTATTGGTTAGGGTTATATTGGTTGCTTGAATTTAATACCAAAGCTGGAAATAACAAGCTTGAGGAGCCGAAATGATATAGATCTATTCTTTATAATAGCAATTATTTATGACTATAAAGCAAAAATTATTTTTTAAATTCTAGAGACTTGTGGAGTTGCGAAAATAACGGATGGCTGCCTGGTCGTGGATGGCTGCCTTGTCGTGGATAGCTGCCTTGTCGTGCTGTTTGCGCGCTGGATTGTCCTTCGGATTTATCGATGGTCTCGGGTTCAAACCCTGCCCGCTCCCATACCCCGTCGTCCTGCGGGAGGTTTGGACTAGGAAGTAAACTATCTTCAACTCTAAAGGAACATCTGAAACATCTAAAACATTTTAAAAACATTTTACAAATAAGAATTTTCTATAACGAGCTAATTATCGGCAAAGTTACATAAGCTACTTCAAAAAAGAAGATAGTTTCGTCCTATGCGTATCCTTAGGTCAATCTAGTCATTCATGCTAATCAATGACTTAGAATTCTCTACTTTACTATTTAGAATTCTCTACTTTACTGTTTAGTATTCTCTACTTTACTGTTTAGTATTCCTGTTTAGTATTCTCTACTTTACTGTTTAGTATTCTCTACTTTACTGTTCTCTACTTTACTGTTTAGTATTCTCTACTTTACTGTTTAGTATTCTCTACTTTACTGTTTAGTATTCTCTACTTCACTGTTTAGTATTCTCTACTTTACTGTTTAGTATTCTCTACTTTACTGTTTAGTATTCTCTACTTTACTGTTTAGTATTCTCTACTTTACTGTTTAGTATTCTCTACTTTACTGTTTAGTATTCTCTACTTTACTGTTCTCTACTTTACTGTTTAGTATTGTCTACTTTACTGTTTAGTATTCCTGTTTAGTATTCTCTACTTTACTGTTTAGTATTCTCTACTTTACTGTTTAGTATTCTCTACTTAACTGTTTAGTATTCTCTACTTTACTGTTTAGTATTCGCTACTTTACTGTTCTCTACTTTACTGTTTAGTATTCTCTACTTTACTGTTTAGTATTCCTGTTTAGTATTCTCTACTTTACTGTTTAGTAATCTCTACTTTACTGTTTAGTATTGTCTACTTTACTGTTTAGTATTCTCTACTTTACTGTTTAGTATTCTCTACTTTACTGTTTAGTATTCCTGTTTTGTATTCTCTACTTTACTGTTTAGTATTCTCTACTTTACTGTTTAGTATTCTCTACTTTACTGTTTAGTATTCCTGTTTTGTATTCTCTACTTTACTGTTTAGTATTCTCTACTTTACTGTTTAGTATTCTCTACTTTACTGTTCTCTACTTTACTGTTTAGTATTCTCTACTTTACTGTTTAGTATTCTCTACTTTACTGTTTAGTATTTTCTACTTTACTGTTTAGTATTCTCTACTTTACTGTTCTCTACTTTACTGTTTAGTATTCTCTACTTTACTGTTTAGTATTCCTGTTTAGTATTCTCTACTTTACTGTTTAGTATTCTCTATTTTACTGTTTAGTATTCTCTACTATACTGTTTAGTATTCTCTACTTTACTGTTTAGTATTCTCTACTTTACTGTTCTCTACTTTACTGTTTAGTATTTTCTACTTTACTGTTTAGTATTCTCTACTTTACTGTTTAGTATTCTCTACTTTACTGTTTAGTATTCCTGTTTTGTATTCTCTACTTTACTGTTTAGTATTCTCTACTTTACTGTTTAGTATTCTCTACTTTACTGTTCTCTACTTTACTGTTTAGTATTCTCTACTTTACTGTTTAGTATTCTCTACTTTACTGTTTAGTATTTTCTACTTTACTGTTTAGTATTCTCTACTTTACTGTTCTCTACTTTACTGTTTAGTATTCTCTACTTTACTGTTTAGTATTCCTGTTTAGTATTCTCTACTTTACTGTTTAGTATTCTCTATTTTACTGTTTAGTATTCTCTACTATACTGTTTAGTATTCTCTACTTTACTGTTTAGTATTCTCTACTTTACTGTTCTCTACTTTACTGTTTAGTATTGTTTACTTTACTGTTCTCTACTTTACTGTTTAGTATTCTCTACTTTATCGTTTAGTATTCTCTACTTTACTGTTTAGTATTCTCTACTTTACTATTTAGTATTCTCTACTTTACTATTTAGTATTCTCTACTTTACTATTTAGTATTTTCTACTTTACTATTTAGTATTCAATGCTGAAGATTCTCGAAATTTAGTGGTTTTAACTAAAGGTGCCTGTATTACAGTCATTGTCGTTTATGATTAAAGGTCACATTAGATTTTCTCCCGTGGCGAATCAGATAGCCACAATGAACCGCAACAAAGGGACTCTCGCTGCGGGAAAGACCTCCCCGAAACCAGAGGAGGTGCCGGCTGTCAGAGCGGGTACGCCTTCGTTTTGGTACGTGGTGATGCTGATCATGTTCATCGCCATGGGACTCGCAGCCTTGACCTCCATGTTTATTGGGTAAGTGTAATGAGAAAGACATGGGACTCGCAGCCTTGACCTCCATGTTTATTGGGTAAGTGAAATGAGAAAGACATGGGACTCCGCAGCCTTGACCTCCATGTTTATTGGGTAAGTGAAATGAGAAAGACATGGGACTCGCAGCCTTGACCTCCATGTTTATTGGGTAAGTGAAATGAGAAAGACATGGGACTCGCAGCCTTGACCTCTATGTCTATTAAGTAAGTGGAATGAGGAATCCATGGGACTCGCAGCCTTGACCGTTTTATTAGACTTTTATAACACATAGTAAATTTCCCCTTTCAACCCTTGTGATCTATAGGGCAGACGATGTAAAGGCCGTCTGTTACTGTAGCCTACGGTTAACAAGGGTGTCATGTGGCCAGCACTTTTACTTTACTTTTTCCCCAACTAATGTCAGGTACCCATTATAGCTGGGTGAACTCAGAGGCGCCCAAAGACCCCGAAATTAAAAATCCCATTCTCCACCATAACTTGCTTCAAAATTTAAAATATTTTTGCATTACTGATTCATTAAACCAATGGATTCAGGATTTTTTTTATAGGGAGAGAGCAAACTGTAAAAGTAAATAGTTCTAAATCAATACCAAATTCAGGTGTACATCCAGGAACAGTGTTAGGTCCACTAATTTACGTAAATGAACTTCTGTATTACTTTAGTTCAGGAACAGAGTCAGACAATTAGTAGATGATCACTTAACAGGCGCTCAGTAAACACAAATCTGCTCGAGTCGGGTGTCGAGCCTCGAGCCCCCTTCATAGGTAGGTAGCTAAGCCAAGCCAAGCGTACTTAGCCTCACGCATAGAAAGTAGTTATCCTACTTTTGGAAAGTAACGTCTGTAATCTATAAGATACCTATGCTGAGATGTAACACAAACTTATTAAGAGGGAGGGAATGTGAGAATTTGTGGGGTGACTGGAGGCTTTAAAGGTAATAGGTTGAGAATATCATATTTGGTATCAGCTAGAAATAAAAGCATCTTAAAATTACGAGCAGCTATGAAATATAAACTGATGGAAAATATAAAAAGCAAAACATGATTGAAAAAAAACAAAACATCAATCAATGTCTGATAAGAGATAGAATACAGAAAGGGACAAATACAAATAGAAACAGATGGGAAATGTTTGTGTATTAAAAAATGGAAAGAAACAGGTGAAATAGCAAAATAGGCCAAACAAAAGAAAAGCTAGAATTGAGAAAAAGCTCGAAAATAGAAACAGTTTGAAAATTGAAGCTGTTAGAACATAAAATAATAATTCCTTCTATTTCGAAGTTGCGACCTACATATTTTCCCGCAAATTATGCTGACAAAGCCGTTGTCAGATTGCGGTCTGTTTAACTTTTGTTAGAACATGTAAAAAGCTAGAAAATAGGAACAACTAGAAAACAGAAAAAGCTAGAAAATAGAAAATGCTAGAATAAAAAAACAGCTAATAAATAGAAACAGCTAGGAAAAAAGGAACAGCAAGAAAATAGAAACAGAAAAAAAAGAAAGCAGAAAAAGCTAAACAAAAAAATAGCTAAAAAATAGAAACATCAAGAAAATAGAAACAGAAAATAAAAAATAACTAGAAAATAGAAACAACGCATTCAACTCGACGTTTTGTTCCATGGCGCAGGAAACCTCCAAGTGCGACGCCCATGACTCGTTTGCCTCGAAAGGATGTCGAGTACATGATCCCGGAGGTTGTTCTGTTGGATGAGACTTTCATCATGGCCAAACGGATGCGCTCTGGTACCAGCGTGGACGAAAGGGACCACTACATTCATTACGTGAAAATGCATCTGAAGCGGCCAGAAACCAAGACCAGGGGCAAAGCCAAACTCCAGTCCATGCTGACGACGGTGGGTTTATCCTTGGAGACTGGAAACAAAAGTTCCGAAATCATCGCCAACACAGCGAGCGTTGAGCAAAGATAATACGACTTAACTAATCTCTGATGTATCTTCGAACACTTAAACACAATTTAGTATTAGTGATTGCTTAAATTAATCATCCTCTCCAATTAAAAGTTTCTGATGCGGATAATTTTACAAAAAAACAAACAAACAAAAAAAAAACACATAATATTATCGTAGAATCATAGTTTTTTTGTTAGTTTTCTTAAAGTAGAAAAATTGTTGGCGTATGTAAATAAATAAATGAATTTTAGCTTTTATATAGCGCTACTTTCATGCTTATAGAATGCTCAGAGCGCTATGCGCTATATGTGGACCAGTAAGGGGGTATCTATGAGAAGGTTTTCCGTGCTGCCTTTAGGCGCTCAGTAAACACAACGCTGCTCGACTCGGGTGTCGAACATCATAGGTAGCCAAGCTAAGCCATGTTCAAGTGTACTTAACCTCTCGTCCATGCTCCCCACTACGTAAATAGATATGGATATATTTCCTATGTCACTGATTGCTATCAAAACAGTCTAAGTTATTGTTCATTTTTTTTAATTTTCGTAAAAATCAGAAATAAAGTCTAACAACTTACAATGACTTGTTTGTTCAGCACAGTTTTGTTATCGTAAGCCTGTGTGTCATCAAGGGATTTTGTTATGTTGACTGTCAAAGTACCAGTGACTTAGCATGACAAGTAGGACGTAATCGTCTTCTTTTTTTTTCAAATAACGTCTGTATCATAGAAGAAGAAGAAGTACCAGTACGACGAAAGTCACAGGTCAGGTGTGGAAGATTCGTCTTTTTCTTCTTCTTCTTCCTCGTTCTCATTAACATGTTGGGGCGTTCAGATGACTAGATAAATATACGAAATGAACTGATCTATGGGCGTAACCGGAATATTGGTGGTGGGTGTGTGGGGGGGGGAGGTTTCCAACTGCCCCCCTACCGAAATGAAATGAAAATGGAACTTTATGACTGATTATTGCTTTAATTTTGTTTTATTTAGGTGAAATTTTATTATTAAATAATAACTTCCCCAGCGCACCAAGGTCGGTTTGGAGTTTAAAATCCCCTTTCAGGGCTTTTGCGGTTTAAACCCTCTTCTATAAAAGAAAAAAAATAATGAAAACAACAATCCTTAAATTCCAATAGCATGGGGGATCTTGTGTTTAAAACCCAATCCAAATTTTTTTTTACGATACCCCCCTCCATATGGTTTTGAGTTTGAAATCCCCGTACATATATTTTTGAGGTTGAAAACCCCCTCATCAATATTATTGTAAAGCAAACTAATAACTACAGTCACCAAATTCTATGAGCATAGATAAGTTTTTTTTAGTTTGTTTAAAAACAAATTCAGAAATTTTTAGTTTAAGACCTCCCCAACGGATGGCTTCGGCGATAAAACTTCCTATTTTCGATATAAAATCTAAAGCAAACTACAGTCACCGAATTCCAAGAACGTAGCCAAGAGAGGTTACAAGTTTCTACCAGCCGCTGGGCTCCATTAATAAAGTGCAGTGAATAACATCTGCCGAAATTGAAAAAAGACTAAATGTGACTCAACAAAGATGGCCGAGACTGATTTTAGGAGTCAGTTATAGAGATTGCGTCTCAACCAAGGAAATTCTATGCCGAACTGGGAGTCGACCACTTAGTGAGGTTGTGACGGAGTGCCGCATGGGGTTAGCGGACATGTTCTACGACAAAATCAATTACGCATACTAAAAGATGCGATGACATGCAGGCCACACTTTCATAGAGAACCTCAGAGTAGTGGACACCAGGTGAAATGAGGCCTTAGACATTTGCAATGAAACAAATTTGTGGAGACAGCTTGCTGCCCAATGCGCCGAACTGCACGGTAGTGTCTATGTCCTAAGTAAGAAAAGCAGATTAGGTTTTTGAACTAAATTTTTTAAAAGCAGTATAATGCACTGTAGATACCTCAGTACATACATTTTTGTTTGTTTTAAATACCAAAAAAAGTGCCTTGCTGCTGACCGGACCTACTTTTTAATGACAAATAAAATCGAAATTAACTAATAACATTGCATTACGGATATCTCAAAATATTGAAACAATTGAAAGGAAAAAAATGGCTGATTGGTAAAGCGCTTGGCTTTCGAACCGAGGTCCTTGGTTCAAATCCTGATAAAGACTTTGATTTTAATTACGGGATCTTTGGGCGCCTTTGAGTCCACCCAGCTCTAATGGGTACCTGACATTAGTTGGGGAAAAGTAAAGTCGGTTGGTTGTTGTGCTGGCCACATGACACCCTCGTTAAACGTAGGCCACAAAAACAGATGACCTGTACATCATCAGCCCTATTGACCACAAGGTCTGAAAGGAAAACCTTTTTTTTCTTTACTAATTATTGATCGCTTGTTAGTTTTTTACGTAACCTATTGCCCCTCGGAAAGGGAGATTATGACATTCTAGCCAAAACCTGTTTCTAACTAGTTATCATCATGATGGTGGTCAGAAGCGTAATAAAGTTTCCACTTGATCAGAGAATGAATGTGATAGAAATAAGATGTACAAACAAACTAACAAACTTTTTACAAGACAGACATACAGACAGGTGGAGTTGATGTAATCTTTGTAAAAACTACAAGGCCCACAATTCATTTACATTCACAGGTTTTATTGAAACATCTAAGATAAAAGAGCTACACGCAGACACTTCCTGATCCGCAAAGAGAAATAACTCCCATGGCAAAATAAGTCGCATTACTTTTCTGAGAAATTCAATTGTGTTTAAGCTTGCTCGTAAGCCCACAGGCCCAAATTTGTAGTCAGATTTAAGTAGATCTAATGTCTCTAAAATCTAGACACTATGTCTATACTAAATTTACATATATTAAGATCCAATTAGATCTAGAATTTTCAACATGTCAAGTCTTATCTTATATAATACAGACGTTACTTCAAAAAAGAAGATGATTACGTCCTACGCGTCATGCATTTAGTCATGCATATTAACCAATGACTTAAATTCTGCCAAGTCACTGGTTTTTCTGGCTAGCTCGGGCAACCCATTCCATGCTCTAATAGCACTAGGGAAGAAGGTGTATTTGTACAAATTTGTCCAAGCATATGGGAAGAGGAATGTGCCTTTATTTTTGTGTCTTTCAGAGTATTTTATTAAATTTTGTTTTTGTATTTGAAGATTATGGTTCAGTGTTTTATGTATAATTGCTACTTTACTTTTGAGTCTTCTGTCCTGAAGGCTTTCTAAATTTAGTGATTTTACTAATGGTGTTACCCTAGTCAAATGTGAATATTCGTTTGTTATGAATCTCACTGCTCTATTTTGTGTTTGTTCCAGTTTCTTAATGTTTTCTTGAGTTGAGGGGTCCCACACTGTGGATGCATATTCTATTATTGCCCTAACCAAGGTTAAATAACATTTTAGTTTTATGTTCTTATTTGATTTATGAAAATTTCTTTTAATAAACCCTAATGCTTTGTTGGATTTTTTTATAGTTTCATCAATATGTGGATTCCATGACAGTTTTTCATTTATTATAACACCTAGGTATTTTGAGTTTTTAGTCTGTGTTACTGGTTTGCCATGAATAAGATAAGTGGAATTAATTTGTTTTAGTTTTTTTGTTACTCTTAACAACTGACATTTTTTTGGGTGGAAAGACATGCTCCAATTTGATTCCCATTTTTGTAATTCATCTAATTCTCTTTGTAAAATATCTGTGTCTTGTGTTATTTTCATTGTTCTATATATTATGCAATCGTCTGCAAATAATCTGACTTTTGTTCCTGAACTAATGCAATTTGGTAAATCATTTATGTAAATTAAAAATAGTAGTGGACCCAAGACTGTTCCTTGAGGTACACCTGAGTTTACTGTTATTGGTGTTGATTTAGAGCCATTTATTATTACAGTTTGTTCTCTCCCTATCAGAAAATCTTTAATCCACTGATGCAGTAGACCGTTAATGCCGAAATATTTTAATTTTTTAAGCAAACTATGGTGGTGAACTTTGTCAAAAGCCTTGGAAAAATCTAGTAAGATAGCATCTATTTGTTCACTATTATCTAAACCTTTTGAAAAATCATCAATTAGTCCTATTAGTTGTGTTTCACATGATCTATATTTCCTAAAGCCATGTTGGTATGGGGTGAGGACATTATGTTTGTCTAAGTGGTTTATGATATTGCTACATATTATGTGTTCTAGTATTTTACATGTGATGCTGGTAAGTGATACTGGTCTGTAGTTTCCTGGATCAGATTTTTCTCCTTTTTTAAATAGGGGGGGGGTGACATTAGCTTCTTTCCAGTCCTTTGGTACTCTGCCCTGGTTAAGCGATGCCTGAAAGAGTATTTTGAACACTGGGGCTAGCTAATTGCTTAGTTCTTTGAGTAATCTAGCTGGAATACCATCAGGTCCAGACGCTTTATTTGGTTTGGTGTTGGCTAATAGTTTTTTAATTCCATTTTCTTGTACTACTAAATCTTCTATGTTGTCTACTTGGTTCAAATTAAGAAATATGTCTTTGTCTCCTGGGGCTGAGAATGCTGATGCAAAGTATTTGTTTAGGATGTTTGCTTTAGTTTCATTATCATTATGTATTATGTTATGTTCATCTTTTAATGGCGCTATGCCTGTTGTTTCCATTTTGTAAACACTAGGTGACTAGACATAGACTTAGACCTATGCTAATATTCACAAAATATAGATCTAAGCCAATGGCTTTGCCCATTTTTACAATAATTACTATTAGACGTAGGCGATCGTTCATGTTTCAGTCAAGAAGACAAAGGCGCCTATAGTTCAGTTTACAAAGTCTGATAGATCATGCCTAAGATGGTTTATTATACAAATGACAGATTTACACTAAGGTCTTGGGCCTATGTTTAACTTTTAAGGGTTTTAATCTACACTTAACCCTTAGTTTAACTTTAGATCTAGACGTATGACTTTGTTAAACTTTAGGTCTAGACTTAGGCCTTTGTTAAAGGTTTAATGCGTTTATATCCAGAAATCGGCCTAGGCGTCCTAGATCCAGGATTAAGCCTAGGCGTCCTATGTTAAAGTTTAGATGTAGACTCAGGGCAGTATGTTTTTTTTTTTGGGGGGGGGGGGCTGCTCTGTGAGACAACATCGATTTTGGTTAAAAATATCATAATTAAGAATTGTTTGGAATAATATAAGACTATGTTTGCGCTGGTTGAGCGATAAAGCGCTTCGCTGCTGAACCGTTTAGAGAACTGATTGAAATGTATATTAATTATTTAGCTGGGGGGGGGGGTGCAGGCTTAACGGTTAAGCGCGTGACTTCCGAACAAGGGGTCCCGGGTTCGAATCCTGGGGAAGACTGAGATTTTAAATTTCGGGGATCTTTGTACGCATCTGAATCCACATAGGTGTAATGGGTACCTGACATTAGTTGAGGAAAAGTACCGACGGTTGGTCGTTGTGCTGGCCACATGACACCCTTCTCATTAACCGTGGGCCGCAGAAAAAAGATGATCCTAACATCATCTGGCCTATAGATTACAAGGTCTGAAAGAGGAACTTTACATGTTTTTTTAATTCCCTAATAATTGAAGAAACTGTAGCCTACACCTTTTTCCATACTTAAAACGAAACTTTTTTTTAGACAGTGGTAGCTACAATAAAATGTGCAAAATGCTCAGTTATAATTTTAAATATAGTTGTTTATCTAATTTTATAAATATATATTTATGTTTATTGTGTGATTGTATTGCCTGGTACAAATCTAGTACACTATATTTCTATCTCTATTCTTGAATTAAGTTGAACTTCGAACAATTGTCGATAACAACACATAAATCAATGAAAAAAAAAATCCGATTTTTAAAATTAATTAGTGGTTGTTAATTCATTTTGTTTGATATCGAAAAGTGGAGATTAATCTTGCAGTACTGATCCATGTGACAATAATTGTGCGGTTCTTTCCATTCAATTAGCTTTGGTTTTGCAGACATTCTTTTGGACCATTGAATTATATAATCATTTTTACTTATCCGCTCAACCCTGCCCGCCCTCTCGCCCAATACAAAAAAAAGTTAGTTCCACGTATTATCTCGAGACTTTAATTCAGTTGCTAAGTTCATATAGAAATATTTAATATACTTTATGTCGCATTTTTTACCGCGACCCCCCCCCCCCCCCCCCACCCAACAAAGTTTTACACAATGTTTTGGCCTTCTTTGAAAATAAGAATGTAAACCCCAAACGTTTTATAGCACCCTCCACTTTATGGACCCATCACCAGACACATCTTATTTTATTTTGTCTTATCTAATACAGAAGCTACTTCAAAAAAGAAGATGATTACGTCTTACGCGCCATGCATCTAATCATGAATGTTAAGCAATGACTTAAATTCTACCAAGTCACTGGTTTTCCTGGCTAGCCCAGGCAACCCATTCCATGCTCTAATAGCACTAGGGAAGAAGTAGCATTGGAAGCCCTTGCATGTGGAACGAATCCTATGTATAGCACCTTTGGTTAGTTTTACTCCCCCACCCCAAGCCCAGCCACAGAACATATTGACCATTTATATAGACCTACCAGGCTTTCAATATCCTCCGAGAGCATGTCTTCTCGCAAAAAATAAAACCAACCCATATCAATTCCTTTCAGCTGCTTTTTTTTAATTCGAAATGTTAACAACACAAATCACTGACTTTGTCATTGCACTAAAATAACTTGACTAGCCAGACAAAAACAAGCACATTTTTCCAGAACATGTAACAAATTAGAGAGAAAGTTATAGTCAGACAGAAAGAAAAACAGTTAGACTAAGAGAAGAAGAGAAAAAATCAAAGAACAAGATGAAGAACGAAAATAATATTTTAAAAGTTTTATTTAAAAAACGACGGTGCTACCGCTGCTCCGGTCTTTCGTGTTAGCGACTGCCAACCTTTATATCCTGCCCTGAATTATTTTAGATTTGGTTTCAACTCTTTGTATTATTTACTGGTTCTAGCTTAAGTGGTCATCGTTATAAGGTTGAAGAAGAGGATCATGTTAATAATAAAACTCAAGGTACAGAGGCTTCAATAAAGGTGCCGTCTCCGACGACTTCGGAAGTAAAGAGTGAAACAGTCATTTAGGCGATAGGCTGCACCTTTGATGCAGATGAGTGAGGAAATTAATAACACATTTCTAAGTTTATTTCACAAACATTGAGTACACTGCAAAAAAAACAGAATGACAATTTTCCAAGACGAATAGCCATCGGTTGATTCAATTATAGGTCTAAGTAATTTTAAACATCAACTTGATTATGAGGATAATCTTTCCCAGGGGCGTAGCTAGGAATTTTCCATTGTTTGGGGATCCCGCGGGGGGGGGGGGGGCTTGACTGCTTTGGGGGCCGCTGCATTTTACGTAATATTTAATTTTTAATGTAAAAAACACTCATTTGGGGGCACCCTCAAGTTGGGGCCCGGGGGGATTTTAAATTCTCCCCCACCCTAACTACGCCACTAATCTTTCCTTTAACGATGGCATCCCTTGACATTTATTTTGTGTATTAAGTCAGGTACATTGACTTTTTAGAATTACCTTTTGCTGTTGTTTTTCTGAACAATAAATTCAAATGTTAACTAAAAGTATTAGCTTTGTGTCATTATAACTTGGATAGTTGGTTTCAACATTGGCGCTTTTTTGCATACGTTTCTTCAATTATCTAGTAAAAACAAAGAAGTAAAGTTCCCTTTTGAGACATAGTGATCTATGGGACAGATGATGTAAAAATCGCCTGTTTCTGTGGCCCACGGTTAACGAGGATGTCATGCTGGCAGTACAACACCAAACGCCTTTGCTTTCCATTACTACCCATTAGAGCTGGATGGACTCAAAGGCACCCGAAAAATCCCGAAATTAAAATACCAGTCTTCTCAAGGAGTCGAACCCTGGACCCACGGTTCGGAAGCCAAGCGCTTTACCGCTTTACCACTCAGCCGTCGCCCCTCAATTAAGATGACTTTACTCAGAAATGGGCGTACGTTGGCAAGACTACCTTACAAACAACCTTGTTCTGTAGAGACCGATATAGACTGTATACAAGCACGACTTAACATTAGACGCCTGGGCTGGGTTTGACTCGTATCCCGCATGGCATCTCCAAGAAGAACAAATATCAAAATGTGATGAATATGTGGAGAAAACAACCACTCTTAAACAACAAGTAACTCACTGATGTAAAATATGTATGTATATGCCCTGCCATCTCTCTTTCTCTCATGCCCTGGCACCTCTCTCTCATGCCCTGTCATATCTCTCATGCCCTGTCACTCTTTCTCATGCCATGTCACCTCTCTCTCATGCCCTGCCATATCCCTCATGCCCTGTCATATCTCTCATGCACTGACATATCTCTCATGCCTATCATATCTCTCATGCACTGACATATTTCTCATGCCCTATCATATCTCTCATGCACTGTCATCTCTCTCATGCCCGGTCATCTCTCCATGCCCAGTCATCTCTCTCATGTCCAGTCATCTCTCTCATACACTGTCATCTCTCTCATGCCCGGTC
>JAZGLO010000014.1:0-16085 GCA_036873155.1 Biomphalaria sudanica
TAGGAGATTTTAATAATTTGCATTTCTATTAGTTCCTGGAAAATAAGGAGACCAATAGCTCGTTGCCACGTCTTACAGGCCTGTAATGTGGCAACACGCTACAGGATGTGACGTTTCAGGTCAGTGTCCAGGCCTTCTATTACGATTGATCTCGGGTGAACACGACCTAGTATATCAATCCGGTTTAATTGGATGATCCAACATCTCATTGTGTGCCGGGCATTCCAGTAAAGTAACGAGTCGACGGGATTCCTCTTTTCGAATGAGCAGTTCGCTTTTTTTCACCACAATCATTAATATATGTAGCTGCATGCCGAGAATTGACATCGAATCGAATTCATCTTTATGTCTAGATATGAACCAGGATGAGGACATGGCATTGTCACACGATGGCCGCTTCCTGTCTGGCCACCATTGCTGTCGTCACCTGCATCGGTCTCTGGCTGACGTCGTATATCTACGTTAAAGCAGGTCAGCACTGCACACTTCTAGCTGACACTTTAAGCAATAGATCTTATCTTATCTTATCTTATCTATTGCTTCAGAAAAGAAGATACATACGTCCTACGCCATTCATGTGTCAATCTAGTCATGCATGTTCATCAATGACTTAAACCTTTGCAAAGTCGTTAGTAATCCTGGCTGATTCAGGCTACCCATTCCGTTCTCTAATAGCACTAGGGCATTTTGGCATAATATAACTTTAGTTTGGTGTCTGAATATACTTCATTTTTATTACGAAATGGAAATGTATCGACTCAAGGACATTTTAAAATAAGTACAAGATTTTTGAAGAGGAATAAACCAGCAGTACTAAATAAAAGTCCAAAAAGTTACAACACCATTTGAAACAAATAATAATATTAAATAAAGAAAAACAAAGGATGCCGAAGAAGCAAGGCCTTCGCCAGCTACAAACTAACTGAAAAGACAAAACAAATTTCTTATTCCATATGCTAGGACAAATTCGTTTACACACTCATTCTTCTCTTGTGTCCGTATAGCATAAAATGAGTTTTATAAGACAGCAAGGAAAACCGATGACTTAGCAGAGGTTAAGTGTCTAATTGGTAGGCATGACTTGGTTGACACATTGTTATGCGTGGAAAATAAATATCTATATAATCACATTGGAAACATACACAGACACACAGACAGAGACACAAACACACAGAGACACAAGTAAACACACACACAGACGCATACAGAGACACACACAGACACATACATGCACACAAAGACACACAGACACATGCATAGACACAAATACTCATACACACACACACAGACACACGCAGAGAACAAACATAGACCCACAAAGGGAGACACACAAACACACATACGTAACTACACAGGCACACACAGAGAGACACACACACACAGACACAGACACACACGCACATAAGTAGAAGATGTTCAGCTGTAAGAGAGAGAAAGAAAGTGGTCATACGTCTGTGTCTGGTCCAGGGGGTAGGGTGGGGCGATCTATGTACGTCTTGTAAAGATATATCTAAATGTACATTTGTTAAGCATAAATACAAGGTAGGCTTACCGTTAAAACCACTACATTTTACAAGGTTGCAAAGATAGGAAGAATGTTGGCATGTAGTAGGAGAATATTTTCAGCATCTGGGATTTAAATCGTTTATGTTTACGTTCACAGTTACATTGAATTTCCCGCTGTTCTAGTGTTGAATTTTCAAATAAATACTTTACGTGACATTTGTTAACCTACGTTGAGGTCACTTTGTATATATGTAAATCTGTTAAGCATACATCTATATTTTTTTTGTGTGTGTTAAGTATTAATCTCATGTTCATCTTTTAATCATAAATCTATATGTTTATCTGTTAAGTCATTGGTTAACATGCATGACTAGATTGACCTAGGAACACGCGTAGGACGTAATGATCTTCTTTTTTGAAGTCACGTCCGTATTTTATAAGAAGAAGAAGAGGCTTTGATCTGTACGCTCATCTGTTGAGCATATAATTATGTGTTCTTCTTCTGAAGTTCTACTAAGCATGGATCAAGAAACATCTTTACTTTGTTTAAAAAAGTAATAGTAGCTTCTTCTCTTACTATTTCAGTACACCAGGAAATAGTTACAAATAGTTTCATGAGGCAGCTTTCCACATCTCACCTTATTGTTGAAGGTAATGTTGGATAATTTGTTTTTTCACTGTGCTTCATACGTTTCTGTTTCATCTACATTTATAAATAAACTTGATATGATGAATTGAAATCATTTATAATCTAACAGGGCGGTCACCGAAGATTCTGTGCTGGGTCCTAACAGAACAACATAACCTGGAAAATAAAGCTACTGCAGTCCGAGACACCTGGTCACGCAGGTGTGATAAATTCCTGTTTTTCAGGTATGCAGTAAGTGTTTTTATTTGTCGACTAAATAATAATACATATGTTAAGGTACTATTGATAATAATATATTTTGGTTGTTATCTCAAACAAGAGAAAGAAATAGTACTTGATTGAAGTGGTGGCGAAACTGCTCTTACTATCAGGTGAAGGGGTGAAGGCGGATACCTGGCGCCATACAAACCGGGAGTTTCGGGCAGATGGAGCTCGTCAGCTTAGTAAGGCAATTAATCTAGAAGAGGGGTACTCTGACCTCAAACCCCCGCTGCCTTGCATTACTGATGCTTCAGGAGACAACCTCGAGGATAAATCAGGAGTGAAGCCCCTTAGACGTTGGGAGTATCAGCTACAAAATTCCCTCCGGCAGCTTCTGCAACTAAGTTGGTGCCAAATGTAACGCGATGTGTTCCTTTGGATCACATCAGCAAGGTCGAGAGAGGGATCATGACTCATGAGCTACCCATGACCCCTTTATCCAAGGCCCAGGAATGCGCCCCGGAGAGGAAACTCTGGTGCTGCTGCAAAGCGGCTAAAACAACACGGGAGCCCGCCTCAAGATTAAACCAAAACCAGTGACTCATCTGGGCGCATCCGTTGCCATTCGAGACAGAAGGAGCCATATTAGACTAGATCAAGATATAGAATTTCAATTTCTAGACTTAAAGTGTAGATTTTGGTTTCTAAACGTCTAGATCAACATTGCAATGCTATAATCTACTATTTTTAAATTTAATGTTGCATTCAGTCTATTGATAGATTATCTAGGCTTTTTTTCCCCCAAATCTAATTACATATAAATTATTCAAAATTTATATTTTAGATTTAGATCTAGTAGCTATAGATCTTAAGAGTGCTAAATTATAAAATGACAATAGCTCTGTTGATAACTGTGCTGCGACATCGAAGTAGGCCTACTAGCAAGATATCTATTCTTTTTTTCATTTTTTTTTTCAATTACAAATCAATGCTGAAAAATTATATAAAATCGCTTGTCTGACATATTGTACATATCCGATAGATGTCATGCCGTAATGTATAATACATCTCTTTATCAATAAAAGGCTATTAGTTTGTAACCATTTTGTTATTAAGTAAACTGCAATGCCTGGTCGTGTGGTTAGCGTGCTGGACTGATTATCTCAACGGTCCCGGGTTCATACCTTGCTCGCTGCCATCCCCCCGTCGTCCAGCGGGAGTTTTGGACAAGGAAGTAGATTATCTTTAATCCGAACCATGTAAAACAGAAAAAAGACTAACATTTTTTTACAACGGCCAATACATCTTTGAAATATTATTACTTTTAACAATCAAAATAAAATCACGTCTTGAATATTCCTTGCGAATAGGCGGATCCGACAGGAAGCCGACGGGGGCCGCCTCTGAGTTTGTGTGATAACACAAACTCTCTTTGTAATCTTGTTTAATATTTTTATGTTGTCAAGTAAAAATAATAATTGTGCAAATTTAAGCTTGATCCGGGAATGGGTGTCGGAGAAATAACGTGTACAACTTTTGGTCAGACAGACAGAGGGAACTGATATAAACTTTGCAAAAGCAAAACAAGTTTTAATCTTTGTTGTATATATCAGCTTTACAAACAGTTTGTCCTTGTGCGTGAAAATTATGCGAAAGTCCTAGAGTTAGCCATATAAAGTGCACATGTTATTGTTTTTTTTCACTCTTCTAAACATAGCTAGATCTATATCCCAGGAATAACTTGCTATGACAAATGTATGTTTAGATTAGATACATTTAAAGTCTAGCTAAACTAGTTCTAACTGCTTTACATAGATATTTTTAGATTATTTTTGATAAAGGTACTATTCCGTTGGTCTTAAAGCTGTTCCAAGAAAAAAAATATTAAAAAAAAAATCAGACTAGAAGTTAAAACTCAGTCCATTGTTTGGACATTTAAACAGAGTTTGTGATCCTTTCATTCATCAAGGCCTAAATTAGAAAAGACACATACAAAGGACGGTAATGTTTATTTCAAATGAATATTTTTATATGACTAATCTGTAGTGTAGTAAACATTCCACTTGCAATCTGGTGACCGGTCATTTCATCCCCGGTCACTTCATCCCCGGTCATTTCATCCCCTGTCTCTTCATCGCCGGTCATTTCATCCCCGTTCATTTCATCCCCGTTCATTTCATCCCCAGTCATTTCATCCCCAGTCATTTCATCCCCAGTCAATTCATCCCCAGTCATTTCATCCCCGTTCATTTCATCCCCAGTCATTTCATCCCCAGTCATTTCATCCCCGGTTATTTCATCCCCGGTCATTTCATCCCCAGTCATTTCATCCCCAGTCATTTCATCCCCAGTCATTTCATCCCCGGTCATTTCATCCCCTGTCACTTCATCCCCTGTCACTTCATCCGCTGTCATTTCATCCCCTGTCACTTCATCCCCTGTCATTTCATCCCCTGTCACTTCATCCCCTGTCACTTCATCAACGGTCGTTTCATTCCCTGTCACTTCATCGCCGGTCACTTCATCCTCTGTCACTTCATCTCCGGTCATTTCATACCCTGTCACTTCATCTCCTGTCACTTCATCCCCGGTCATTTCATTCCCTGTCACTTCATCCCCGGTCATTTCATCCCCTGTCACTTCATCCCCGGTCATTTCATCCCCTGTCACTTCATCCCCTGTAACTTCATCCCCTGTCATTTCATCCCCTGTCACTTCATCCCCTGTGACTTCATCCCCGGTCACTTCATCCCCGGTCATTTTATCCCCTGTCGCTTCATCCCAGGTCATTTCATCCCCTGTCACTTCATCCCCTATCACTTCTTTCCCGTCATTTCATCGCCTGTCACTTTATCAACAGGTCATTTCATCCCCTGTCACTTTATCCCCTGTCACTTCATCCCCTGTCACTTCATTCCCTGTCACTTCATCCCCGGTCATTTCATCCCCTGTCACTTCATCTCCGAACATTTTAACCCACTATCACTTCATCCCCGGTCATTTCATCCCCTGTCACTTCATCCCCGTCATTTCATCCCCTATCACTTCATCCCCTGTCACTTCATTCCCTGTCACTTCATCCCCTGTAACTTCATCCCCTGTCACTTCGTCCCCTGTCACTTCGTCCCCTGTCATTTCATCCCCTGTCACTTCATCCCCTGTCACTTCATCCCCTGTCACTTCATCCCCAGTCATTTCATCCCCTGTCACTTCATCCCCGGTCATTTCATTCCCAGTCATTTCATCCCCTGTCACTTCATCCCATGTCATTTCATCCCCGGTCATGTCATCCCCTGTTACTTCATCCCCTGTCATTTCATCCCCTCTCACTTCATCCCCTGTTACTTTATCCCCTGTCATTTCATCCCCGGTCATTTCATCCTCTGTCATTTCATCCCCTGTCACTTCATCCCAGGTCATTTCATCCCCTGTCACTTCATCCCCTATCACTTCATCCCCAGTTATTTCATCGCCTGTAACTTTATCCCCGGTCATTTCATCCCCTGTCATTTCATCCCCTGTCACTTCATCTCCTGTCACTTCATCCCCTGTCACTTCATCCCCTGTCACTTCAATCCCTGTTACTTCATCCTCTGTCACTTCATTCCCTGTCACTTCATCCCCGGTCATTTCATCCCCTGTCACTTTATCCCCTGTCATTTTAACCCACTATCACTTCATCCCCGGTCATTTCATCCCGTCACTTCATCCCCGTCATTTCATCCCCTATCACTTCATCCCCTGTCATTTCATCCCCTGTCACTTCATCCCCTGTCACTTCATCCCCGGTCATTTCATCCCCTGTCACTTCATCCAAGGTCATTTCATCCCCTGTCACTTCATCCCCGGTCATTTCATCCTCTGTCACTTCATCCCCGGTCATTTTGTCCCCTGTCACTTCATCCCCTGTAATTTCATCCCCTGTCATTTCATCCCCTGTCATTTCATCCCCTGTCACTTCATCCTCTGTCACTTCATCAACGGTCATTTCATCCCCGGTCATTTCATCCTCCGTCATTTCATCCCCTGTCACTTCATCCCAGATCATTTCATCCCCTGTCACTTCATCCCCTATCACTTTATCCCCGGTCATTTCATCCCCTGTCATTTCATCCCCTGTCACTTCATCTCCTGTCACTTCATCCCCTGTCACTTCATCCCCTGTCACTTCAATCCCTGTCACTTCATCCCCTGTCACTTCATTCCCTGTCACTTCATCCCCGGTCATTTCATCCCCTGTCACTTTATCCCCTGTCATTTTAACCCACTATCACTTCATCCCCGGTCATTTCATCCCGTCACTTCATCCCCGTCATTTCATCCCCTATCACTTCATCCCCTGTCATTTCATCCCCTGTCACTTCATCCCCTGTCACTTCATCCCCGGTCATTTCATCCCCTGTCACTTCATCCAAGGTCATTTCATCCCCTGTCACTTTATCCCCGGTCATTTCATCCTCTGTCACTTCATCCCCGGTCATTTTGTCCCCTGTCACTTCATCCCCTGTAATTTCATCCCCTGTCATTTCATCCCCTGTCATTTCATCCCCTGTCACTTCATCCTCTTTCACTTCATCAACGGTCATTTCATCCCCGGTCATTTCATCCTCTGTCATTTCATCCCCTGTCACTTCATCCCAGATCATTTCATCCCCTGTCACTTCATCCCCTATCACTTCATCCCCGGTCATTTCATCCCCTGTCACTTCATTCCCTGTCACTTCATCCCCTTTCACTTCATTCCCTGTCACTTCATCCCCTGTCACTTCATCCTCTGTCACTTCATCCCCGAACATTTTAACCCACTATCACTTCATCCCCGGTCATTTCATCCCCTGTCACTTCATACCCACCTATTCATCCCCTATCACTTCATCCCCTGTCACTTCATTTCCTGTCACTTCATCCCCTTTCACTTCATCCCCTGTCCTTTCATCCCCTGTCACTTCATCCACTGTCACTTCGTCCCATGTCACGTCGTCCCCTGTCACTTCATCCCCTGTCATTTCATCCCCTGTCACTTCATCCCCTGTCACTTCATCCCCTGTCATTTTATCCCCTGTCACTTCATCCCCTGTCACTTCATACCCTGTCACTATTCCCGGTCATTTCCTCCCCTGTCACTTCATCCCCGGTCACTTCATCCCCTGTCACTTCATCCCCGGTCATTTCATCCCCGGTCATTTCATCCTCTGTCATTTCATCCCCTGTCATTTGATCCCAGGTCATTTCATCCCCTGTCACTTCATCCTCTATTACTTCACCCCCGGTCATTTCATCCCCTGTCATTTCATCCCCTGTCACTTCATCCCATGTCATTTCATCCCCGGTCATTTCATCCTCTGTCATTTCATCCCCTGTAACTTCATCCCAGGTCATTTCATCCCCTGTCACTTCATCCCCGGTCATTTCATCGCCTTTCACTTTATCATCGGTCATTTTATCCCCTGTCACTTCATCTTCTGTCACTCATCCCCTGTAACTTCATCCCCTGTCACTTAATCCCCGGTCATTTCATCCTCTGTCATTTCATCCCCTTTCACTTCATCCCAGGTCATTTCATCCACTGTCACTTCATCCCCGGTCATTTCATCGCCTGTCACTTTATCCCCGGTCATTTTATCCCCTGTCACTTCATCTTCTGTCACTCATCCCCTGTAACTTCATCCCCTGTCACTTTATCCCCTGTCACTTCATCCCCCGTCACTTCATCAACGGTCATTTCATCCCATGTCACTTCATCCCCTGTCAATTCATCCCTTGTCATTTCATCATCTGTCTTTTCATCCCCTGTCACTTCATCCCCTGTAATTTCATCCCTTGTCACTTTCTCCCCTGTCACTTCATCCACGGTCATTTCATCCACGGTCATTTCATCCCCTGTTACTTTATTCTCGGTCATTTCATCCCCTGTCACTTCATCCCCAGTCACTACATCCCCGGTCATTTCATCCCCTGTCACTTCATCCCCTTTCACTTCATCCCCGGTCAATTTATCCCCTGTCACTTCATCCCCTGCCATTTCATCCCCAGTCATTTCATCAACGGTCATTTCATCCCCTGTCATTTCATTCCCTGTCTTTTTATCCCTGGTCATTTCATCCCCGGTCATTTCATCCCCGGTCATTTCATCCCCGGTCATTTCATCCCCATTCATTTCATCCCCAGTCATTTTATCCCCAGTCATTTCATCCCCGGTCATTTCATCCCCTGTCACTTCATCTCTGGTCATTTCATCCCTGGTCATTTCATCCTCGGTCATTTCATCCCCGGTCATTTCATCCCCAGTCATTTCATCCCCGGTCATTTCACCCCCTGTCACTTCATCCCCTGTCACTTCATCTCCTGTCATTTCATCCCCAGTCATTTCATACCCTGTCATTTCATCCCCTGTCATTTAGTCCCCTGTCACTTCATCCCCTGTCACTTCATCCCCGGTCACTTCATCATCTGTCATTTCATCCCCTGTCATTTCATCCCCGGTCATTTCATCCCCTGTCACTTCATCCTCTGTCACTTCATCCCCTGTTACTTTATCTCCTGTCATTTAGTCCCCTGTCATTTAGTCCCCTGTCACTTCGTCCCCTGTCATTTCATCCCCTGTCACTTCATCCTCTGTCACTTCATCCTCTGTCACTTCATGTCCTGTCACTTCATCCCCTGTCAATTCATCCCCGATCATTTCATCCCCTGTCATTTCATTCCCTGTCATTTCATCCCCTGTCATTTCATCCCCTGTCACTTCATCCCCTGTCAATTCATTAACGGTCGTTTCATACCCTGTCACTTCATCCCCGGTCACTTCATCCCTTGTCCATTTATCTTCTGTCATTTCATCCCCTGTCACTTCATCCCCTGTCACTTCATCCCCGGTCATTTCACCCCCTGTCACTTCTTCCCCTGTCACTTCATCCCCGGTCATTTTATCCCCTGTCACTTCATCCCCGGTCATTTCATCCCCTATCACTTCATCCCCGGTCATTTCATCCCCTGTCACTTCATCCCCTGTCACTTCTTCCCCGGTCATTTCATCCCCTGTCATTTCATTTTCTGTCACTTCATCCCCGGTCATTTCATCCTCTGTCATTTCATCCCCTGTCACTTCATCCCAGGTCATTTCATCCCCTGTCACTTCATCCTCTGTCACTTCATCCCCTGTCACTTCATCCCCTGTCACTTCATCCCCAGTCATTTCATCCCATGTCACTTCATCCCCTATCACTTCATCCCCTGTCATTTCATCCCCTGTCACTTCATCCTCTGACATTTCATCCCCTGTCACTTTATCCCCTGTCACTTCATCCCCTATCACTTCATCCCCTGTCACTTCATCCCCTGTCACTTCATCCCATGTCACTTCATCCCCAGTCATTTCATCCCCTGTCACTTCATCCCCTGTCACTTCATCCCCGGTCATTTCATTCCCAGTCATTTCATCCCCTGTCACTTCATCCCCTGTCATTTCATTCCCGGTCATGTCATCCCCTGTTACTTCATCCCCGGTCATTTCATCCCCTGTCATTTCATCCCCTGTCACTTCATCCCCTGTTACTTCATCCCCGGTCATTTCATCCCCGGTCATTTCATCCCCTGTCATTTCATTTCCTGTCACTTCATCCCCGAACATTTTAACCCACTATCACTTCATCCCCGGTCATTTCATCCCCTGTCACTTCATCCCCTGTAACTTCATCCCCTTTCACTTTGTCCCATATCACTTCGTCCCCTGTCACTTCGTCCCCTGTCATTTCATCCCCTGTCACTTCATCCCCTGTCATTTCATCCCCTGTCACTTCATCCTCTGTCATTTCATCCCCTGTCACTTTATCCCCTGTCACTTCATCCCCGGTCATTTCATTCCCAGTCATTTCATCCCCTGTCACTTCATCCCCTGTCATTTCATTCCCGGTCATGTCATCCCCTGTTACTTCATCCCCGGTCATTTCATCCCCTGTCATTTCATCCCCTGTCATTTTATCCCCTGTCACTTCATCCCCTGTTACTTCATCCCCGGTTATTTCATCCCCGGTCATTTCATCCTCTGTCATTTCATCCCCTGTCACTTCATCCCAGGTCATTTCATCCCCTGTAACTTCATCCCCTATCACTTCATCCCCGGTCATTTCATCGCCTGTTATTTTATCCCCGGTCATTTTATCCGCTGTCATTTTATCCACTTTCATTTCATCCCCTGTTACTTCATCCCCGGTCATTTCATCCCCTGTCACTTCATCCCCGGTCATTTCATCCCCTGTCACTTCATCCCCTGTCACTTCTTCCCCGGTCATTTCATCCCCTGTCATTTCATTTTCTGTCACTTCATCCCCGGTCATTTCATCCTCTGTCATTTCATCCTCTGTCATTTCATCCCCTGTCACTTCATCCCAGGTCATTTCATCCCCTGTCACTTCATCCTCTGTCACTTCATCCCCTGTCACTTCATCCCTTGTCACTTCATCCCTAGTCATTTCATCCCCTGTCACTTCATCCCTATCACTTCATCCCCTGTCATTTCATCCCCTGTCACTTCATCCTCTGTCATTTCATCCTCTGTCACTTCATCCCCTGTCACTTCATCCCCTATCACTTCATCCCCTGTCACTTCATCCCCTGTCACTTCATCCCATGTCACTTCATCCCCAGTCATTTCATCCCCTGTCACTTCATCCCCGGTCATTTCATTCCCAGTCATTTCATCCCCTGTCACTTCATCCCCTGTCATTTCATTCCCGGTCATGTCATCCCCTGTTACTTCATCCCCGGTCATTTCATCCCCTGTCATTTCATCCCCTGTCACTTCATCCCCTGTTACTTCATCCCCGGTCATTTCATCCCCGGTCATTTCATCGCCTGTCATTTCATTTCCTGTCACTTCATCCCCGAACATTTTAACCCACTATCACTTCATCCCCGGTCATTTCATCCCCTGTCACTTCATCCCCTGTAACTTCATCCCCTTTCACTTCGTCCCATATCACTTCGTCCCCTGTCACTTCGTCCCCTGTCATTTCATCCCCTGTCACTTCATCCCCTGTCATTTCATCCCCTGTCACTTCATCCTCTGTCATTTCATCCTCTGTCATTTCATCCCCTGTCACTTTATCCCCTATCACTTCATTCCCTGTCACTTCATCCCCTGTCACTTCATCCCCTGTCACTTCATCCCCAGTCATTTCATCCCCTGTCACTTCATCCCCGGTCATTTCATTCCCAGTCATTTCATCCCCTGTCACTTCATCCCCTGTCATTTCATTCCCGGTCATGTCATCCCCTGTTACTTCATCCCCGGTCATTTCATCCCCTGTCATTTCATCCCCTGTCACTTCATCCCCTGTTACTTCATCCCCGGTCATTTCATCCCCGGTCATTTCATCCTCTGTTATTTCATCCCCTGTCACTTCATCCCAGGTCATTTCATCCCCTGTCACTTCATCCCCGGTCATTTCATCGCCTGTTACTTTATCCCCGGTCATTTCATCCGCTGTCATTTCATCCCCTGTCATTTCATCCCCTGTCACTTCATCCCCTGTCATTTGGTGCATTGTTATTACTGCCTGGTATAGGAAGGATTTATACAAACTTTCCGTTGCCTAGCTCTGTTAGAATATGCAGAGAGTTTAATACTAAAATTAAAACGTAGAATTAGATTATTTAATTATGTCTACTATACCTACAAACAGAACACAACACGGCAATCCATTTTTATAATTAATAATAAAATATATATACAGTGTTTATTTGTAAAAAAAAAAAAAGCAAATAGGTGTGGGTACTCAGTGATGCCTATTTTGTCTACGAAGATCTGATTTTTGAATTGTGAACATATAATATTTACATAAGATTTTTACCAAATTATTAAAATTTTACCACCTTTACTATTTTAACTGTGAATAGACCTTGTTTTTTAATGATTTAACTGTATAGAATTTAGCCCTTGTTATGTAAAGGGAGAGTGATTCTTAAAGGATTACGGGCACGACATGGCCTCAATTGCGCAGATGTGCCTAAACTCAATAACTCAAACTAATAAACTAACAATAAACGTTAAAATACAAGAAAAGTCATAATTTTTAGCTCACATTGAAAAAGGTACCGGTCACAAAAAAAGCAATGCATATACATAAATATAAAGATAAGAAACACACCCACCGACACTAAACAGACATACACTTATCATAATCAGAAATATGAACTCAAGCTGTTAGATGGTCCGTAGGAAGGACTAAACAGATGAAGACAGCAAGACACTTGCAACATGTCGTCGTGACACAGAGCTACTGTAATTCGTTCATTTATGTACGCATACTTGCACCTGTTGCAAAACGTCAGGTTTAGAATACATTAGACATTTTTACTATACCAGATAATGGGGATGCATAATGGAGAAGCATTAAAAAAGTGTCTTATAATTAGGTCAGCATGATAATGTTTTTATTGAGAATGGAGCAAAGATAATATAGTTAATTATAAACTTAGTTTTGGACAAATTTGGAAAAAAAAATAATTTGACGTACTCACGATGCCCTGTTGAAGGCGGGGTCTGTAAGGGAACTTGATTCTTTCTTTTTAACTTACAATGAAAAACCGAATTATTTAGAACAACCTTCACCAACATTTCAATATAAAATATCTCCATATCAAAATTTATTGACATTGTTTTCTATGACACCAATGGTAATCATATATAGATCTAGTTAGTACCCATTACATACAGATTTTTTAAAAAAATATATAATAACGCGGATTTCTAGGATGCAGTAGCTAGACAACTGATGTCATAAGCAAAAAGCTGAGGAATAAAAAAAAAAGATTCTTTCATTAGGAGTTATTGTAGTTCTCGGAGCTTCTCCAATCTCCACACATCGTATACGTTTGTCATCTTAAGATCCTCTTTCGTGGTAGAAGATGTGCACACACTGAGTTCCCTCAATCCGATCTTCGTATGGAAAAACGATTTTCTTTCAAGTCACTACTCGGTTTGGCCTAATGCATTGTTACCTTCAACTGTGGACATCAAATCTCGACAGATACGGGCACTTTTCAGCATAGGACATACAACACGCATACATCCAACATACAACACACACACATACAACATACAACACACACACATACAATATACAACACACATGCACATGCAACATACATTATTCCCATAAATTAAAGACATGCACAATTTTATTTTATAGAAAAATGTAATATAATCATGCTTTTCAATTCATTTCTACAGAAATAATCAATCCTACTATAAGATAAGATAATTTTATTGGTCCAAAATTTGGACATTCCATAGACCTAGACCTATTTTAACTGACCAGATTTAATATTTATTGTCAATTGCAGGTGTTCTGCAATAATCCTCTAAATGAGAAAAAAAAACTAAATACAAAAATCTAAAGTTAGTTATTAAACGACTGTGTTAGTTATCTAAAATAACAATAAACCAAGTTGTTATATCAACCGAGGAAATAGTGACAACTGACCTCACAAACACATTCGAGGGCTAAACATCCTTAAGAAGAGATTCTGGCCGCCTGTCAAATGGCAGTTCTGCTGCAGACCTGCCACATCTACGGGAAATTCCGTAGTAGACACCGTTGAGGGGACTACAATGACCTTTTTTTGGTTTTCCATTTTACGAAACACGACCATGGTAGTGCCTGAGAATGAAATTAATCTATTTTTACAAAAAAAATAAATGAATACTCGTTCGTTTCTAACATTATAGTTAAAATAATAAGGCGTGGTGTGCTAGTGCGTTAATTAATGAATTAATACACTTAATCAGGCAGACCTCGAAATGATCTACATATTTTGATACATTTATGTAGACAAAGCTACTGCTACAGCTATATAGAACACATTTCCATGTCCAAAAAATCATTTAAGTTTCACTCCATCAGAAGACTGCTTCAGGCGTTAATAGAAAATTAAAATGCACTCTCGGCGGACATCGGCTTTGTTTGCTTTAGGGTGGTAAACTATGTAGGTCGCAAATGGGTCTGGGTATTTACGTGAAATAATACACTTATCCTAAATCTTGGGACATCGCCATATAAAGTTAATAATTTAATCAGTTAACACTTGTCAGATGTGGCAAAATATATAGGTTGCAGCTGGGGCTAATTCATAATTCATTCCTCATTAATCTCGGACTCGAAGACAAGCCTTATTATTATTATTTTATCAGTTAGTCAGTTCATTAATTAATCAGTTTATCATGTAATCATTTAATCGATTAAACAGTTAATCCCTTAATCAGTTTATTTGATCACAGTTTGCAAACGTTCATCAAATGTCTTAAAAAAAAACACGACATTTATTGTCCAAACAGCTCCAAGACAAACATAACTTTCCCAACGATTGGTCTGGACGTCCCCAAAGGTCGAGCCCACCTGACCACCAAAGTGCTCTTGGCTTTCTCTTATTGCTTCAAACTCTACGGGATGGAATTCGATTGGTTTCTGAAGGCAGACGACGACACTTACGTCATCGTGGAGAACCTTCGTCTGCTGGTTCAGTCACGTGACCCAGAAGAAGCGGTCTACTTTGGTTACAGATTCAAGCCGTACACCCCACAAGGTAAATGTTTCATCCATTAATAGTGCTATTGCAATTTTGTAGTCGAGCAATTTATTTATATATGCTTATATATGGACTACTTTGTCTCACAGTCTGGTGAGAGACCTATATTAATGTTAAAATTTCCAAAGTCATGCTGAAAAAACGAAACTATTCAATTATATGACATGAATTGGGTATATGAAGATTTTCAGTACAAACAGTCGAGGATTACCATAACCTTTGCCTGTCCATTAGTCTGTTGTACCGTCGGGGCACCATGCAAGATTTGTTGCCCCTCCATTCCTCTCTGTTTTTTATTTTGCCTTAGTTAGAGCCTTTTTCAATGACAGGCCCGTCTATTTTTTTTTTATTTAATCTTCCCGTCGCTTTCTCTGTCTGTCTTCTCTTCTTTTTCCTGGTACTGTTCCCTGAAGTAAGGTCATTGCAAGCCTCGAAGACCTTGTAATATGGCCATAGATATTTAGCTTGCCTTTTTAACGATAGTTAGCAGGTCATCATGGGGGTTCCATCGATGCAGTAACCCTGTCTGTAATCTCTTGCTTTGTGATGCGGCCTTAAAATGTCTTTAATTGTCACGTTTAGTAAATGCTAGAAAGGGAACAAGATTTATCATGAAAAGGAAAACTTATCTTATCAATGCTTTCAATAAGGCTTGCTATTTGTACTTTATTAGCTGTTTAATGGTTTGCCTTTTTAACTACCAGTTCGCACCTCGATGCAAGCTAAATCACAACAGCAAAGATACTAATTGTCGAAAACAATTTTATTTCATAATTATCCAACTTAAATTGTTTTATTATTACTTTATTAAGCCCTTCATATTTTATATTTTAATTCGTATTGCGCGCAATTTTTTTTTTTAAAGTCAATTTTAACAAATAAATAATATAATAATTTTAAAATAAACGTTAGAATATAAGAAAAGTAATATTTTCCACCCACATTGGAAAAGTTGCCGGTACGCCGTACGGGTGCATACCGTAAAAAAAAAGCACTGTGATTACTTATAAATTTATCAAAGTGTTTAAATTGCTTGCCACTCTAACATTACCATACAGGCCCCTTAACCGCAAATTACGTGAAAAACTAAAGAGGGAATAACAAAATTATCTCCCTTGTACTGCATTTCGAAAAAAAATATATT
>JAZGLO010000015.1:5000-57500 GCA_036873155.1 Biomphalaria sudanica
GGAAAGTCTTTGCGAGCCCCGAAAACCTTGTAATATGGCCAATGAGTTTTAGTTTGCGTTTCGTTTTTACGATAGTTAGCAGGTCATCGTGGGGTCCAATCGCTGTAGTAAATCTGTCTCTTATCTCTTCGTTTGTGATGCGGTCTTTAAATGTGATACCTAGGATCCTTCTGTAGCATCTCAACTCCATGGCTAGGATCCTCCTCTCTAGTTCTGCAGTCAGCGTCCAAAACTCCCAAGCATATAAGAATATGGCCATGACCAGGGAGCGCATCAGTTTGATTTTGGTGTCGATGGCTATGCCTTAGTCTTTCCATATTGTTTTGATTTGTGCGATTACTGCTGTGGACTGTACAATTCAGGCCAGTAGTGCAGGTTTGGTTCCCTCATCTGAGACAATAGCTCCGAGGTATTTGAAGCTGTTAACACTTGTCAGCATTTCACCTCCAATGGTGATGCTCCTTTTAAAGCCCTGTTGGCTATTTGGGCATAATTTGAGATTTTCCAGCATTTTTTGCATGCAGTGTCGCGGAAGTCTTGTCTATGCGCATCACCAAGTCAGCTAGTTCTTCTTTTGTCCCTTCTAGTCCATCAATGTCATCTGCGAAGCGCAAGTTAGTAATTTGTCTTCCTCCAATGCTTACAGTACCTTCATAGCCGTCGAGAACATCTTCCATTATGCTTTCAAGGAAGATATTAAAAAGATTTGTTGAGAGTAGGCAGCCTTGCCTTATTCCAACTATGATTTTTATTATTGTTGAGGTACACCGCACTAGTGGCCTCCTTGTAGAAGTTCTGGATAACTTTGATTTTTATTTACGGTGTTCTACTTTTTTTTTTTTTTTTTACAAAATCAAATACTCAAATTAATGTGATGTGTTTTTATGTATTTTCAAAATTAAAACTAGATAACTAAATAAGACGTTTAAGAATTAATTTTCTATTAGTATTCTAGAATTGAAAAGTTATGACAAACAATGTATTACTTCAAATAAATATAGCAAAACGGAAACAAATCCAGATAATGTCTGAAAGACATTTGGAAGCACCATAAGGTTTCGTACACAGCTTCTCTATTGAAGGATTCGAACTTTTCTCATGACCTACTAAAGTGTCATGTAAAGCAATTCTAAATGAAATATGTTTACTCATTTTTTTTTTCAACATGTGTCATTAGTTACTTCCCCTGCAACTCTTCCCCACTTCTGTTCTTTGATATAGATTATAGGTTATTATATATTTCTTTCTATGTCAATTTGTATGCATTTTGTTCTCACCACATTTAAAACGTTGTTGGCGATAAAACAACAATTGCTTGTATATAAACGAGATGGAGTACAAATAGAAGTTTTAGTCAGACCTTTGTCGACCACATACCTCATAGCCACACAGCTCATGCCTCATGACCACAAAACTCATAACCACACAGCGTATGACCACACAGCTCATGACCACACAACTCATAACCACACAACTCATGACCACACAACTCATAACCACACAACTCATAACCACACAACTCATGACCACACAACTCATAACCACACAGCTCATAACCACACAGCTCATGACCAGGCAGACCCTTTGTTTTACTTATCATTTTTATATCGCAGGTGTCCGCTTGCACAAATGAGAGGTGTAGGTTGCCCACTTGAAAGCTAATTAATATATTCCGCTCTTAACTGTCTCACTTCGTTGCTTTGTTGCATCTAATATACAAAGCCAACTTATAGGTGTCTTTCGTTAGATATGTATATTTTTACAGAAACCAACATGATGAAACGTGGCATGAATATAAAATTTGTAAAAATGTGTTTGCGGAGTCCGTTGGATATGTTCCACCAACCCCCAAATGACTCTATCTAAATTTTAAAATGTTATTACTTTTTTCTTTAATTTTTTTTTGAAACATTGCAAATCAAATCTAGGTCGAAGAATTGTCACATCGGGTATATTGAGCATGAAGAGAAGGGGCGGGCAGGGTTGTGATAATACTCTTTTTTTTTTGTAATGAAGAGAGATGATTTGAAAAAGGGGGGGGGGGAGGTTTGTGTAGCTATTTGTATCACCTACTGGATATAAGCAGGGACTCGACACAACATTCAAAGGATTGTTGTCCTCTGATGACAATTTCAATTGGACGTCCACGGAACGCTAGCGATGAAAGATGTCTCTTAAGGACGAGCCGGGACTTGGGGGGGGGGCGGGGAAGTAAGGTGGAGACCCATGCAGAAACATGTGACTTTCAAGACTTCCATCTACTTAGTATTTAGTCCCCCCCCCCTTTCCTCCTCCCTACTCTTAAAGGGTATGTAACCTCTTCTGACACTGTGGGATATGTTAACTCCCTTGCGCCTCAAATTATTGATGCGCTAAATATCATTTGAGCCCCCCCCCCCCCCCCCCATATTTCTTCCTTTCAAGTAGGCCTCTGACATGTACGACATAAGAAGACTGGAGAGCTTTCACGATTGAAAGCGAGTGCGGATAGTTTTCTTTGTGCTTAGCAGTGGTTCGAGCGAGGATTGGAATAGCCTTCGTAACCACTGTACCCCCCCCCCCCCCAACCCTCCCTTTTGTTTCGGTCTTAATATTTCTTCCAGGTTCATTACTTTTGGGAAGTCACGTGGTTTATTCAATGCCGCTCGAGACTGGCCTTGTACAACAGACTCATGGACGATTAGATTCCTAGAGTCTTTAACTACACGGACAGTCTAGGATCTGTTACGGTCTCTCTTCTCTAACTAGGATCTTTTTCAGTCTCTCTAACTATGATCTTTTTTAAGTCTCTCTTCTCTAACTAGGATCTTTTTAAGTCTCTCTTCTCTAACTAGGATCTTTTTCAGTCTCTCTTCTCTAACTAGGATCTTTTTAAGTCTCTTCTCTAACTAGGATCTTTTTCAGTCTCTCTTCTCTAACTAGGATCTTTTTCAGTCTCTCTTCTCTAACTAGGATCTTTTTCAGTCTTTCTCTTCTTTCGCTCTTTTCAAATTCTAGTTTCGTTTTTCCTCTTTCCTGCTTCTTTCTCTCTATCTTAACTCGTCCTTCTCTCTTCTTTTTTTTTTATTCTTTCCTATATACTCATTTTTTTTCATCCTCCCTGATTCCCATTTTTTCTATTCATTCTCTCCCCTCTATTTGTCTCCTCTCTCCCCTCTATTTGTCTCCTCTCTCCCCTCTCTTTGTCTCCTCTCTCCCCTCTCTTTGTCTCCTCTCTCCCCTCTCTTTGTCTCCTCTCTCCCCTCTCTTTGTCTCCTCTCTCCCCTCTCTTTGTCTCCTCTCTCCCCTCTCTTTGTCTCCTCTCTCCCCTCTCTTTGTCTCCTCTCTCCCCTCTCTTTGTCTCCTCTCTCCCCTCTCTCTGCCTCCTCTCTCCCCTCTCTCTGCCTCCTCTCTCCCCTCTCTTTGCCTCCTCTCTCCCCTCTCTTTGCCTCCTCTCTCTCCTCTCTTTGTCTCCTCTCTCCCCTCTCTTTGCCTCCTCTCTCCTCTCTCTTTGCCTCCTCTCTCCTTTCTCTTTGCCTACTCTCTCCCCTCTGTTTGCCTCCTCTCTCCCCTCTCTTTGCCTACTCTCTCCCCTCTCTTTGCTTCCTCTCTTCTTTCTCTTTGCCTCCTCTCTCCCCTCTCTTTGCCTCCTCTCTCCCCTCTCTTTGCCTCCTCTCTCCCCTCTCTTTGCCTCCTCTCTCCCCTCTCTTTGCCTCCTCTCTCCTCTCTCTTTGCCTCCTCTCTCCCCTCTCTTTGCCTCCTCTCTCCCCTCTCTTTGCCTCCTCTCTCCCCTCTCTTTGCCTCCTCTCTCCTCTCTCTTTGTCTCCTCTCTCCCCTCTCTTTGCCTCCTCTCTCCCCTCTCTTTGCATCCTCTCTTCCCTCTCTTTGCCTCCTCTCTCCTTTCTCTTTGCCTACTCTCTCCCCTCTCTTTGCCTACTCTCTCTTCTCTCTTCATTCTCTTGTTCATTTCTTCTTTATTTCTTCTCTTTCTCTTTTAACTTCTTTTCTTTTTTCCCTCTCCTTTTTTTTTCTTTCTCGCATCCTTTATCTATTCTCTTTCTCTCCCTTTCTCTCATCTCTTTCTTCTCTCTTCTCACTCTCTTTTGTATACGACGGACTGTCTATAGAAATCTTTTACATCCTCATTAGAAATGGGGGCTTATCTAACATCTATCATTTCCCACTGGCGGTGTTCTAACCAGCGTGAATACTAGATGTAGCCTAGATGTGATTTGTCCGTCTAGTTATCTGTCCGTCTAGTTATCTGTCCGTCTAGTTATCTGTCCGTCTAGTTATCTGTCCGTCTAGTTATCTGTCCGTCTAGTTATCTGTCCGTCTAGTTATCTGTCCGTCTAGTTATCTGTCCGTTTGTTTGTCTTTTATTTCGTTTTGATGTCTTTTTGTTTGTCTCTTTGTTTCTTCTAGGGGACATGTTTGTACGAGCCAAAACATTTAAAACTGTCTAGTGAAATCTTCCACTTCATCTTATTTCAATTATGTAGCATTCAATATATATTTCATTCTAAATGTGTGCCTCGTATGTGTGTAATGCATGTCTTTGTCGTGTTAATAGCGCCCTTTAATAACTGCTGTTTAAACTATTTCAGTTTGTAGTGATAGAAATTCTCTTCAAAGAAACACAAAAACTCGTTAATGCTTTGTAATAGTTTGACATATTCATTTAAACATCTTCTTTTTTCAGAGGCGTCTCAAGCAGTTTCGCGAGTCCCCGGAAACAAGATTGTTTGGCCCTTAATATTTCTAAACTCTGAAAATTTAAGTCAAAGAAATTCTTAAAATATATCTTGCATAGTGTAAGTAGTAAGTACTGTGTATACCCCTAGTATGAACACAGATTTAGGGTGCGGTTAATTCTTCTCTTGTGGCGCAGTTTGAGAACCCTATCTGTGTTTCAAGAGAACATCTCCATTCGTTGACAGACAAATCAACGGGTTCTGGGTAAGCCATTGTACGGGCAGACGTAAGCCGTGGCTTTGTAGGATACATGATCCCAGGTACAGGTGCAAACTGTGTCACCATTGGGAACTTGATACTCTAGCATAGGCAGTACACCCTCAAACACTCCAACAGTCTTTTAACTAATAGGAGGGTATGGGAGGGCTTAAGAATGTAGATTGCATACTACACTAAACTTAAGTTCCCATGACAGTAATTGGCTTTCATGTTTTTTCGCCCAATTCATTAAGTTCATTTAACGAATAGATTCAATTAAACACATCAAGCACATTGATCATTGTGATTTTTCGCAATAAATATTTGATACTCAGTAATCTCATTGCATTTCAATTTTTTTTCCAATCCGGTCTATAATCTTTGAGCAACATTGAGACCCTGGGACTTCATTCAAACTAGATCACTTACAAAACACTGATGAGAACATTTGTCAGCGCCTTACGTTCAGAATTAAAAAAAAAAATGCAGTAACGTAGAACAAGAAGGGACAACGATACGGTGCAATGAGGTGGTGCGATAAAAAATATTGTAGTTTAAAAATAAGAAGAGTGAGTTAGGGAAAGATTTTGACTCCGGTTTCACGTGAAGAAATTCACTGCAATTAAATTTCATGGTTTATTTCCGGGGTAATACATAATCAGTTCTTCATTTCTTTTTGTATGTTACTATGATAAGCTTAACATTTTCGTGCGACAATGATGTGACATTATCGTGATAGTATCCTAGTGAATAATCAACTTAAAAATTCAAAACCTATGTTTGTGTAATATTAGATGTCCTGGCCGCTTAAAGAATGGCTAATTCTCTGCTAAACTATTCAAGAGACCTTCGTCTCGTCTTGTTTCAGTTATGTAAAATCGAAGAATGCACACTGTGCAGGCGCAAAGCCCCCAGTTCGTCGTCCGTGATTTATTCTTCTTTCTGTGGCCACCAGAATGACATTTGTAAGATTATTCGGGGGGGTTCTTATCAAAGACCAGTGAAACCTATACATCAAGGCGTCTGCCCCCCCCCATCCTCTTTTCTGGGTTAGTGTGTGTGTGTGGGGGGGGGGGTTGTAGCTAACACGTTTCCACTTCCCTTAAACAGTTTGCCGAAATTGGGGTCGTTTCACCCTCAATTTGCTGCTGACTTCCTGTCTGGTTAATGGCTCCTTAAAGGACGAAAGAAGTCTCTAAGTTGTATTGTTACTTGCATGCATAACATGTATCAAACATTGACCTTTCTATTTGTTGTGTACTGCTATGCTCTATTTCACGTGTTATCTATATGCACTCTTTGTCATAGTCATTTATATTTTTTTAACGGGCTTTTTTTATTTCTTCAAGAGTTCAAGTAAAATTTGATTGTACTGATGAAGCTGAGCAAAAGGTTGCCGGTACTATAATATGCCCCTACACTCCAATCAGATCCTTCTGGACAAACAAGTTTAATGAACAACAAAATCTGTTCTTCCCTTCCCTTGCTTTTGGCTCGTTAGTTCAATTTTCCGCGTGGCACTGACCACTTGATGAGACTACGTCAGGTGAAATTAGTCCATCCAGGTATGTGGACCCTGGTGACCTCTTAGAAGACAGGTTGATAAAACCAGGTGACCTTTAAGTACACACATTGAGACCGTAACTCCATTTATTTCTCAAAGCTCTAGGAATTTGTCTGCTGGTGAATGGACAAAGCCAAGGATAATGTCTGTGCTTTATGCGAGTCTGTGCTTTATGCGAGTCTGTGCTTTATGCGAGTCTGTGCTTTATGCGAGTCTGTACAAATCCATCAACCTGATCAATTACTTTAGCAACAATGCCTTTTTTATTAAACGCAAAAGTGATTTTTAAAAAGAAAACAATAACTCGGATATAAAACAAGGTTTTCTTAATGACTTATTAGATTAAAATTAAAATAAAGCCGATATTTAATAGGAAAATGTCAAGTTTCGATAACTTTAAAACCCGATACATATATTTGTAATTAACTTCCAGAACACTTGCAGCAAAGGTTTTCACATTAATAGCTTTATCATTAAACTGAATGAGTTGGACGTGTTCATCCATTGCTGCGCACATTAAAACTAGTCAATGTAGAGGCGTTCTTGACAACTGACACTGACCTATATATTTTGTTCACGTAGATGCCCTTTTTATCCTTATGTTTTACATCATCTGAAGACGCATTCTACAAGACGCTAAAGACAAGATGAAATTGGGGGCGAGATTATCACGCGAACGAGATTACAGTGAGATTTCCGTAAGAATGCAATTTGAATGCAAGCTCGGCAAATTCTAGAGCGGACTTTATGGAGAAAAAAAAATCACCGAATGGTCTTTTTATAAATAGTTCACGTCAATATACAAGCTAGAATGTGACAATATTGAGAAGATCACGTTCTCTGTCACGTTGATCATGAAATAAAATTTAAAAAAAATGTAAATTTCAATGGTGCAAGTAGTCTAGATGATTTTAGTCACAAGTCATTCGATTCTGGTAAAAGATCGAGGAAGAAAGTATAACATGTTTTTCTTGATTCCCCCAGATAATAGTCCATTGTAACGGTGCATAGATTTGCAATAATAGTTTAAAATAATTTTAGACGATTTACTATTTAAAAGCGATTTAGTCTTGAGGAAATGTTTACTTTACAATACGTATATATTGTACTTGCGTCTTTCAATATTAACACTCTTGATTGAATAAAAGAGACGCTCCATGAGTTACATTGTTAAATCTAGCCTTTCTCACTAAATGCCCTCAGTATGCACTGCCGATTGCAAAAGTACTTCCGAAGAACAGACTGCAGAACATAAACAACAAAAAATTATCTGCGACTTTGAAGACTATTCTGTCAGACAGTTCTTATATTTCTTACTATGGGGCACTGTTGGATTCTGTTGTCAGACAGCACTCGTATCAGTATCTATAGGGCACAGTATGATTTTGCTGTCAGACACCACTTGTATTTCTTTCTATGGGGCACTATTTGATTCTGTTGTCATACAGCACTTGTATTGCTATAGGCCACTGTTTAAGTCCGGAAACATGCTGTCACCGAACTGAATTCTTGCTGAGTCTTGCTGATTGTTTTTTTCAATCTTACGATATGCGCATTACGCTAAAGCTTATCCTTGGAATTGGATGCTTACTAGAGGGCAAGGCCGTGTTTGCGTGGCAAAGGTGGAGTTCGGGTGAGATATGCACCAGGAGAGAGAGCGGTGTGTCAGGCACTCCCACCTACACTAACATAGTCCCGTGAGACCACGGGGCTACAGTGTCTGAGCTACAGGTACATGTCTAGTTTGGAGCGGGCCCTAAATGTCACAAGATGTTGTGGCCAAACACTGTGAGATGTAGACATTTTTTGAACTTTTTCTCAGACGAGTGTATACTTTGTCTTATCCAGCCTTACTCACCCATTGATAGTCTCTCCTCTCTCATACAAAGTATCGGAGAATTGGGCTCAGAATTGTTGTCAGTGATTGGTAAATACAAACCAAAAATATAAGAATTTCCTTTTATTTTGTTAAATTTGGGAAGAGCAAGTAAGTCAGCCATTCACCCAAACTACCTGCGTGACGCCACTGGTATGCTTCAATTTATCTATGAGTTATGTCTTCTGTATTTCTGAATGTTTTTTTTTTCTCTTTGTATGTTCCTTGACCCCCTCTCTCTCACACTGATGAATTCTTAAGTATTTCAGAAAATGCTTTGATCGTGTGTATCAAATTTGTTTCCTACTCTCTTGTTCTCTTGTTGTGACTTCAAATAGGTGTAGAAATGTAGATCTATTTTATGGAATGTGTGGCTGGGAGGCCCAAACCGATTGTCTGCGGCTTGGCTTCCTAACAAGGGGGCTTGAGTTCGAATCCCGACCCGAGCACAGTTGTTTACCAAGGGCTTAAAGGCAGCACGGAAAGATCCCCCCATCCCCCCCCCCCCCCACTGGTCCACATAAGAGAATAAACAAGAGCGCACCAATCAGGCTGTTAGCACGATAGATACGTTTTATAAAAGAGATTTAAAAAAATGAATTCTTTCAATGCTATTCTTTTCGACTTTCTTATCGACATTTATTTATTATTTCTTTCTCTTTTATATTTCTTTTCTCTTTCTCTACTTTCTCTTTTGACCTCTTTTCAACGGCCTGTACATAGTACTCGCCTCTTTCATCAAAGTACACAATCGAACCCTACACAACAAACGTCTTTAAGAAATGGATCTCCTCCTAGTTCGCCAGTCTTCAAATCAATCTAGAAAGTAACAGAGACCAAACAAAGCAAAAAAAAGTTCAACGTGGACAGACAGAGACCACCAACGGTCAAGCCGGGATTTAGTCCGTACAAACACCAGGCGAGTGACCACGACATGGAGAGGGTCCACTTGGCATTGTGTCCAGATCCAAGATCAAACTACTCCCCAGGGTCCCGCATACACACACGCACTACTTTGCTAATCGCAATCTGACCGCGACCTTATCGGTAAACTAGCTCCGTACTGATACAAATGAGTGAATTCTACGGGTCAGTGCTATCTTATTATTAACTAAGTACCCCCGCGTTGAGTTTGGACACGCCCCTCCCCCCGCCTCCTCAGCTCGTTTCCTTTTAGTGCTTCAAAGGTAGTCTAGGGCTAAGTTCTAATCTTAGACTTTCACTATATTCAACGTCTCTTTAAGTAAAGTTCCATACGAAATGATCCTCAAGTAAGTGGAGGGATTACACTATTTTGTTCTTTAAATGAACAAGAGTTCCAAAGGATTAATTTTATTTCTAGATGATAGAGACAAAACATTGGAAACTATTTTCTTTTCTCTTTTCAAGTTCCATATTGACCTACACAATAGAGGAATCAATACATGCAAAAGCTGGTAGGATTCAGGATAAAAAACTTAAGATTCGTTCTTTCAACTTGAGTTCTTACGAACGAAGCTTGTTGAAATATTTTAAGTGTGTGTTTTATTTTAGAGTATAGATTCTAGTGAAGGATGGAGGACATTCCCTGGGTATATAATGCGCTCTGAACAATGGTCCCAATGGTCCCAAGTTTGAACGCTTCCCGCCATCCCCCGTCGTCCTGTGAAATGTTTGGGCCAGGATTTAATAATCTTATATTCAGAACATTCGAGGCATGTCAAACCAACAAGACCTAAACATGCTGCTGTCAAGTGAAATAAAAGTTCTGCCTCAATATTCAAGCAATACCATTATTAGAGATACAACATAGATATTAGAGATACAACATAGATATTAGAGATACAACATAGAATCATAGATATTAGATATACAACATAGATATTAGAGTTACAACATAGATATTAGAGATACAACATAGATATTAGAGATACAACTTAGAATCATAGATATTAGAGATACAACATAGAATCATAGATATTAGAGATACAACATAGAATCATAGATATTAGATATACAACATAGAATTATAGATATTAGATATACAGCATAGATATTAGATATACAGCATAGATATTAGATATACAGCATAGATATTAGATATATAACATAGATATTAGATAAACAATACATATATAAGATATACAATATATTGAGAAGTTAGTATAATTTTTTGTTACGTAGAATGTATATATATTTTTCTGTGAACTTTTTAGTTTAAAAAAAGACCTCTGCAAACTGAATAGATCAAGGAGAGAGAGAGAGAGAGAGAGTACCTCGACAACCCTATTAAACCAGGTTGTAATATTGAAAGCCATTGATACATCTTAGTTGTTAACCTCTGTGACCTGGCGAGATATCAGTCAGAGAAGAGACTGGGCAGTGTTCAGGAAGTAATCGCTTCCAACAGCGTCGTCCAACGTAAACGTGTATTGGCTGTCAGTATGTAAGACATCTACATACAGAATAATAAAATATGCATCCCTGTTTGGGACCCCACAACTCAAGAAAACATTAAGAAACTGGAACAGACACAAAATAGAACAGAGATTCATAACAAATGACTATTCACATTTGGCTAGAGTAGCACCTTTAGTAAAATCACTAAATTTAGAAAACCTTCCGGATAAAAGACACAAAAGTAAAGTAGCAACTATACATATAACACTGAACCATAATCTTCAAATACAAAAACAAAATCTAATAAAATACTCAGAAAGACACAAAGATACAGGCACATTTCTCGTCCCATATGCTTGGACAAATTTGTAAAAATGTTCCTTCTTCCCTAGTGCTATTAGAGCATGGAATGGGTTGCCTGAGCTAGCCAGGAAAACCAATGACTTGGCAGAATTTAAGTCATGCATGACTAGATGCATGACGCGTAGGACGTGATCATCTTCATTTTTGAAGTCTGTATTATATAAGATAAGATAAGAAGATAAGAAATTGAGAAAAAGGGTGCTATGGCAATATCAATGAAATGAACTTGACAATTTTGTATGTTTTACATCATTATTACATCATCAGGCGTAACGCTTTGCCATAGACTGTTTCAACCAATCAATAATAATAAAAATAATAAAAACTACGGTAATCGGCAACTGTATATGGAATAGTTACAGAGAAACATCAGCTCCCTTTCCCTTCATATACCAAATACACACCAAAAAAAAAAAACCAACACTTTTCAATTAACCTTTCCACTTTTATCCAATTTCTCCGATATTTAGCAGTCTGCACTTTGTTTTCTATGACATATTCAAACGTTTGCTGCGAGACTACAATAATAACCAAACTAGTAAGCAATAGGCTCCACATTAATATTAACAACTTTTCAATTTCATCTCCTCTTTCAGTGCAGCTCTGTTCGCCTAATGCTTACACTATGTTATAGAGCTTGTATAACAAATGTTCTCTAGTTAGTACTGAACACAGGAAGGCACTTTTTGTCTGGAAATCTAAGCAGAAGTCATATAAAAAAATTATTGCATTGCAATTCGTCAACTTGGCTGAACTCTTCAAAAAGCTTATTTCATGTATAATTTTCTGATCCCATAAAAGTAAACATTTGTAATGGCGAAAATTCAAAAATACGATATTTATAAAATGTTTGGTCCGTAGCCCTATATGTAGGTCTAGTATGCCTAAACTGGATAGTTTCCATTTGAGATAAGGTTTTGAAAATCCTGGATCGAAATAACTCAAGTCTGTTGATTTTAATTATCTTATGATTTTGGACTATACATTTAAATAGATTGATTGCCTATCTTTCTAGATCATGTATCTAAAGAGTACAAAATAATAATTATGAGACGAGAGTGCTCTTATTTCTAATGTTCAATTACATAGGTTAGGGTTGAAAAAACAACACTTTTACTTTTTTGAAGTTTTTCACATATTTGTGTCGTGTTAGAGGTGTCCATGTCCACAAAGGAAAGTGGGCTGATGTTATATACGTCTGTGGTTTGGTCTTGTTCCATGTTGTGTGTATTGAATTTATTGTTGTTGTTTTTGGCGCCGAGAGTATTCTAAAAGTCTCGCAGTTTTACGTCGCCTTTCCCTTTGAGATATATGACGTCATAAGATATGCAAAACATTGTCTACAAGATCACTGGATGAACATTTGAATGAAACTTGGTATTTAGGCCGTCTAATGTAGCTGCTTTTATAAGCCATTGCTAAGGTCTACTTCTATCAGGCGATTAGTCTTGTTGAAAGCTTTATAATTGAGTTGCATATTTATTTTTTTTAAATACCACAGCTAGGTTTGGCGGGTGTGTGTGTAGGGGGGTGGGGGTGGGCACTGATCTCCTTACAGCAATTCGACAAATGACTTGGCTACTTTGTACATAAAGATCGTCGCGATCTTCAACCGAAAGACACCAGAGTAATTGGACGGAAACGACGCCCCCCTCCTCTCAGTCCAGGGGTATGAAAGCCCCCCCAGTGTTCTATGCACGGCAGATAACATTAAAATAGACTGTAGCAAAAGCCCCTGTGTGTGCCCCAGGGATTAGTTCCACTGTACCTGGGTTGGGTGGGGGATACTGCCAGTGACTGGGCGCTCTTAACAAAGAAGATCATAATTTACTAGGTGCCTGGTTCACGCAGCTCTTAGTCAGGACTGAATTTAACTCTTTCTCTCCTAACTGACGATACCAGCGTTGATTCCACCAGAATGTGGTAAATATTTACGGAGAGAAAGAGTTAAAAGAACGTGCAAGACACGTGTGACTAACTCTACGACCACCTACACTCTTCTTTTTGTTTTCAGAACCATGTCTAGTAAATGTTTGTTTGTTAGTTTGTAAAATGTTTTACATGTTTCGGATGTTCCTTCAGAGTTGAAGATTTACTTCTTAGTCCAAACCTATCGCAGGACGACGGGGGATGGGAGCGGGCAGGGTTTAAACCCGGGACCATCGATAAATCAAACGACAGTCCAGCGCGCAGGCAGCAATAATGTAACAAAAATAAAATATGCAATTACCGTAAATAGTTAAAGCGTCTATAATAAATCAATATTTGTGACATATTCAGCTAAATGCAAATCTGTTGGGCTGTCATTTAGTTAGATGGATCTGACTTTAGTGGAAATTGAGTATCTTCATCTAACTAATGGCTCTTTCACCTTTATCTACTCTTAGTCTGTCGGGGCACCACACTAGATCTGTTGACCGTCTTTCTCCATTCCTGTCTTTCTTCTTGATTAGAATCTCTACAACATAAGTTTACATTATCTGAAAGTGGTCATCAGGCCATCGGTACTTTAAGGTAAAAAAAAGTGTATCAAAAATGGAGCGGCTAATGTTCATTTCTTTGTTACAGTTTGACGAAACAGTTTTTTTTAGTAAAACAAAAGAAGCGAAAGAAAAACAACAACAACAACAACAACAACAAGAAGAAGAAGAAACAAAAACTATGAACATCTTATGTAAAGTCCTAAAGAAAGTCCAATGGGACCCTCTGTGATACATTTTGATTGCTATGTTCTTCTAGTATCCATAAGAATATATGAGATTTATGATCAGAGATTTGTATTATTAAGCCGAAAGTTGTGTATTCGATCCCAGGTAATAATGGATATTTTACCATTTTCCCACCCAAATAAATAGACATCTGTAAGATACAAATTAGTTTTTTTGTCTTTTATAATTTAATTATTTTTAAATATCCTTATGGGATTAATTTGAAAGTATTTTTCCTACATTCATTTTTAGTGACTTGATTTATCCGAGCAGCTGAGAGTTTATCTGGCAGACAAGACTGATACATTCTACTAGCTAGTCACCAGCTCACAAATAACAGTGTATAAATAGCAATGAAAATACTTTAGATGCTTGCATACTTGATATCTTCTATTTCTCATTACTTTCTAAATAACTCGGGGGATACACACACACACACACACACAAAACCACACACACACAAAAACAAAACAAAAATAAAAAAATGTCTAGTTAAAGTTGAAAAGTCAGACTTCATATAAAAAAATACAACCTTTTGCGCTCAAGGTAGCATGAACTCTCTGGGAAACTGACTGGAAGAATTCAGTTTACCCGATAATCAGATCAGACCTTATTTTCCTTCTGAATACCTTAGTGTGGGGGCTTCTGTACCAAGATACATAGAACCGGCACTATCGTGTCAAACTGCATTCAGTTATGGAATAAATATTTTTTTGTAAAGTTTACCTGTAAATACCTGGAGAGATTATCTCTAGACCGAAAAATGTTTATACTTGAATGTGAGTCTTGCTCTACAATGGCTGACTCCCCCTCAACTCGGCCAATGTATTTTCAACACACATCAAACGACGTAGTGGCACTGTCTTGTCTGAGGCACTGGTGTGGGGGCTTTTAGCGGGGAGAGCCAGGCGATAATGGTTTGGCGAAGTCTTGGGTGTCGTTTCACGATAGCAAGCTTTCAATTTTGAAATGTGTTGGAACGCGGAAAGAAACATTTTTTTGTTACAAAACTTCTATCAACTCTGTCTGTCTGTCTGTCTGGTCAAAAGTTTGTACACGTTATTTCTTCCACTCCCAATCTCGGAATAAACTGAAATTTCGCACAATTATTTCTTAAACCTAATAGCGCAAGAATTAATATAAAAAAAACCAATTAACCAATTAATTAATTAACTGTTGGTAATTAATGGTTATGTTTGGTGTCTAGAACAAGGGAAAGAAATCGTACTTAACAGATATGGTGGTATAATTTAAATAAGTCCCCTTGAGGACTTGAGCCCTGAGTGAATTTTTTAATGCATTAAAAAAAAAACGATCATGTAAACATTCACCAAGATACCGCCTTCTTCCCTCCCTCCCATCTTTCCCAACTGGTCCAGACAGGTGATAAGATCATAGCGCAGTGAGAAAGCTAAAAGCTAAACATAAGCAATTGGTAAAAATAATTCTCATCACACAGTTTTATAATGTCTAAGTCTATTATTATCTAAATTATCGAAACTAATTGATACCAATACACTTAATATAAGGTGTTGTTATTTTAAAGTATTTTTTGCTTTTTTAGCTGCCCCCGAAGAAGACGCAAAAGACGCAATTAGTTTTGTGTGAAATGTCTGTCCGTTTGTCCATCCGTCCCGTTTAGATCTCGTAAACTAGAAAAGATATAAAAATCCGACATCATAATTCAAAGTTCTGATGCAACGGCTACATTTTTCTTTTCTAAAAGCGAAAAATCTAATATTTTAAAATCATTTATGCAAGCAGTTTTATCATAAAAATACACACCACTTTTACAACTATTCACTATTAATAGTAACAAACACTGTAGTCTCTTTAGTAGGGGAAAGGTGGATATGCCATATTTGTAACACATTTATGCTAACGGTTTTTGATTTTTTGTCAAAATTTTTTTTTTACATTTGTATTGCTAAATTAAGTAAGTTCTGTCATACTAACTACTACAATTACAGGGAAAAAAATACTTTCTTTTACAGAGAAAAAATCTGTTTAGTATGCATATTAGTTGGACATAATTTAAAACAACAATTAATAAGTAATTTTTTTATATTATCGCGTGAACTATAGTTCTAGTCCATATTTATAAAACACTCAACTAAAGGAATTTTTTTAAAATTACGAAATGTCTTCGAGGAATTAGAGATTGACCATTTACAAAGCAGTTAGATCAATATGATACTCATTATAAGGCATCAGTTAGGCCAAGTTCACATTTTTAACTTCACACTCCCTTTCACATATCCTTTGGTTTGTTGAACCGCTGGGGCGCCACACCAGATCTGTCAACCTTCTTTCTCCATTCTTCTCTGTCATTTGTCTTTGATCGAATTTAATTCTGATGTTCTTTTTCGAAAAATATTGAAACCTGCCTTTTTTATCTGCCTGGGTGGATCACTTCGGGGGCCCATTTTGAGTTTGTGTTTCCACACAAACTGTCTTTGTAACCGTGTTTAATGTAGTTCTAGCTCTAGAAACCTACTGAGCGTGCCTTCTTTATTTACTTGGAATTTGACTTTAGACGTAACATTGAGACATGCCCTCCCGTAACGATAAAATTGTTAAAGTTTTTCAAAGGACATCGTGGTTTAGGGACGGAAAGCTCTCGATCTGTCTGGAGTGGATGTTTGAGGGTGGTGCGGGGGAGAGAGTGGAAAGGAGCTAATTTGGGGGGTGGGTGGGAGTGGGGGGGAAGGGCGGCGTACTCCAGGCATGTGACACAAAGGTTAAAGAGAGATTCATGTCTACAGTTAACATAAAGATAGGTAGAGGAAATATTTGTACCACAGAAGACTGTCTCAGTATGTAAACTCTTACAGTATGTGTCTTGTACACTGTCTCAGAATGTAGACACTCGTACATTATGTGTCTAGAAGACTGTCTCAGAATATAGACACTCGTACATTATGTGTCTAGAAGACTTCTCAGAATGTAGAAACTCTTACATTATGTGTCTAGAAGACTGTCTCAGAAAGTAGACACCCTTACATTATGTTTCTAGAAGACTGTCTCAGAATGTAGACACTCTTACATTATGTGTCTAGAAGACTCTCAGAATGTAGACACTCGTACATTATGTGTCTAGAAGACTGTCTCAGAATGTAGACACTCGTACATTATGTGTCTAGAAGACTGTCTCAGAATGTAGACACTCGTACATTATGTGTCTAGAAGACTGTCTCAGAATGTAGACACTCGTACATTATGTGTCTAGAAGACTTCTCAGAATGTAGAAACTCTTACATTATGTGTCTAGAAGACTGTCTCAGAATGTAGACACTCGTACATTATGTGTCTAGAAGACTGTCTCAGAATGTAGACACTCGTACATTATGTGTCTAGAAGACTGTCTCAGAATGTAGACACTCGTACATTATGTGTCTAGAAGACTGTCTCAGAATGTAGACACTCGTACATTATGTGTCTAGAAGACTTCTCAGAATGTAGAAACTCTTACATTATGTGTCTAGAAGACTGTCTCAGAAAGTAGACACCCTTACATTATGTTTCTAGAAGACTGTCTCAGAATGTAGACACTCTTACATTATGTGTCTAGAAGACTCTCAGAATGTAGACACTCTTACATTATGTGTCTAGAAGACTCTCAGAATGTAGACACTCTTACATTATGTGTCTAGAAGACTGTCTCAGAATGTAGACACTCTTACATTATGTGTCTAGAAGACTGTCTCAGAATGTAGACACTCTTACATTATGTGTCTAGAAGACTGTCTCAGAAAGTAGACACCCTTACATTATGTGTCTAGAAGACTGTCTCAGAAAGTAGACACCCTTACATTATGTGTCTAGAAGACTGTCTCAGAATGTAGACACCCTTACATTATGTGTCTAGAAGACTGTCTCAGAATGTAGACACTCTTACATTATGTGTCTAGAAGACTGTCTCAGAAAGTAGACACCCTTACATTATGTGTCTAGAAGACTGTCTCAGAAAGTAGACACCCTTACATTATGTGTCTAGAAGACTGTCTCAGAATGTAGACACTCTTACATTATGTGTCTAGAAGACTGTCTCAGAATGTAGACACTCGTACATTATGTGTCTAGAAGACTGTCTCAGAATGTAGACACTCGTACATTATGTGTCTAGAAGACTTCTCAGAATGTTGTTTCTCTTACAATACGTGTCTAATATTAGGATAAGAAAAAAGTTGCTCCAAGACTCCAAACAGAGGATTTCGCTAGGAGATCATTTTGAGATCATTAGTATAGTATAAAGTAAATGTATACATTCGCTTAACAAGGATTTTTTCCCTCGGGTTGGGAAAGGGGGCGGGGATGTGGAAAGGGTTTAAAAAATTCATTAAGAACAAAGAATTGTCTCTTTAAGATGCATACACGAGGTATGTTTTTGTTTTTTTTTAAAGTATTTTAAAAGTTTTTCTTGTTATATTTCTATTGTTGTCCATATTTGCACAGTTTCTATTGTGTACTGCCGATACAAAATCAGATTCGAATCCATACAAGAGATACATCCAATGGATTTAGAAATAGTAGACCTACCTACCTATAGATAAGTGAATTACACACATTGCCAAGTTTGGAAAGTATAAAATAAAGGCATTACTGAACAATGATAATACATAAAGTCAATCTGTTCCATTCTCCAATGTGTTGACATCCCATTCACTAAATGACAGAAAGTTTACACTGTGACCTCAGTTTGTTCTTTAAAACAAATTCTTCCAAAATTCTTCCCCCTCTCCCCCCCCCCTCTTCCCCAGTAAGTAAGCATGTAGTACGTGGACCAGGGATGAGGCGCAAGCAGCAGTTCTCTAATCCAGATAGGTATTCTGTTTCTCTAGTGACAGAGCCAAGGTTGAGGCGGTAAAGTCATCTAAAGCCCTGCGACAACACCGAGGGAGGGGGGGGAATTAAAACTACACTTCAGGTTGTGCGATTTGTTGTGCACCCCACCTCCCCCACCCCGTCTTTTATCAGTCGCTTTTTTGGCAATTTAGTTATAGGCGGCACTAAGAAAACAACCAGAAACTTACATCGATGACAGTTGAGCTCTGGTATACTGTTTACAATAGGTTCGTGGAGCCAGTACAACTCTGGGGTTGGGCATGTGATGTAGAGTCTTTAATCTTAGCCTCTCCATTTTGACCAATGATTTCTCTTTCTTTCGAGCTGACACGCGTAGCTGCAGAATAAACATTATGTTTTGTCAAAAATTTGGTTGAACCGAGTGGCTAGCTGACCGTAATTAGCCTGTTTAGAGTTATCTATCGAACCGGTACTAAACTTGTGGAATCCCGAAGTTTACTGTAGGCAGTGAGTCTGTAGCAGTCTGAGTCTACATTTGATGGTTTGCATTCCATAGACGAATAAATCTAATTTTTTTTATTGAGCTTATACAAAAAGTGTAGGGACACTCGCAGTCATTAACTCAAGGTCTAGTTATAGCATGGATTTAACTGTAGGTCTAGTTGAAGCACGGATTTAAAACTAGGTCTAGTTGAAGCATGGATTTAACACTAGGTCTAGTTGAAGCATGGATATAACACTAGGTCTAGTTGAAGCATGGATTTATCACTAGGTCTAGTTGAAGCATGGATTTATCACTAGGTCTAGTTGAAGCATGGATATAACACTAGGTCTAGTTGAAGCATGGATATAACACTAGGTCTAGTTGAAGCATCGATTTATCACTAGGTCTAGTTAAAGCATGGATTTATCTGGAAGGTGCACACAACACCTTGAAGATATTTTGAGAGTACCTGGTTAAATATGGATTAAATTTTTTTATTTTTTTTTACATTCTAGGGTGTCCCAATTAATTCAGTTAAGTCTGAGACCGAATCTTAATATTTACAAGTTGTCCAGTTAAAGGTGAACCCTCTGTGCACATCTTCGCGACTTGAGTTGTACGTAACACATTGACCACACAATCACACACACACACACACAAAATGTATGTATTTCAATTGCTCTGAAATAAATGCCAAGTAATTGTTATAACTTCTATAGTGTAAATCTGACTTACATTTAAATATAAAATGATCCACAATACAGCGCCATTTCTAGCGACGTCTATATTTGCCTGGTTCATCTTTTGAATTGGGTAACATTTGTTTAACATATGATGAGGAGGGAGAGACAGATGTGGAAATTGATGACACGAGGAAAGAATGAATGTAAGATAAAGAAGAAGAAATGTAGAAAGAAAGAAAAAGGGAGACGCATGTATTTTTCGACAGCCAATTCAAAATTAAAGTTGTTTTATTTTTCACAATACTTTTATTAAGTTCACACATTCATGAATGGGCGCGGTTCTCTAAAACGGCTGTAACGATTTTCTTAAAACCTATCAAATCATGTAAGTCTAGCTCTTTGGCCACATTGGTAAACTCTAGTTTGAGCATTTTGTTTTTCAAATTATAAAAAGAAATTCATTTAAATTTGCCTAGAAGATTAGAAAATATTTACCTTGAACACGTTTATACGTCTTCTGGATTTCCGCATGTCAGCACTATCCCTTCAATAGTATGCGCACTGTCTTCTTAGCCTTCATTCTAGATCTATTGTAGAACATAGGGTCCAGGATTTGTACACGGGGGTGGGGGAGAACTGGGGCGGTTAAAAATTTTAATTTAAAAAAATGTGTAATATTCATTATGAGGCGCGGTGGCCGAGCGGTAAAGCGCTTGGCTTCCGTACCAGGGCTCCCTGTTTCGGATCCTGATGAAGAGTGGGATTTCTATTTTGGGATTTTTGGGCGCCTCTGAGTCCACCCAGCTCTAATGGGTAACTGACATGAGTTGGGGAAAAATAAAGGAAAAGTAAAGATCGTTGTGCTGGCTACATGCCACCCTCGTAAAACGTAGGCCATAGAAATAGATGCCCTTTACATCATCTGCCTTATAGACCACAAGGTCTCAAAGGAGGAATTGTCTTTTCAAAATTTTTTTTTAAAATTTAATAATATAAATTCACATTCAAAATCTACAATAGTTTGTACTCTATGTTAATGTAATGATGTCAAAGCGTTGCTAAAAGTATTTTCTAAACGTGAAGAATGGGAGAGGGGTCACGTGGTCAACTGGACGGGATAATGAATTCCTAAAACCTAGATTGAGACGACACGCTCCTAGAGACATCCTACGGACAGGTTATTTCAAGAAACGGTCGTGTCCCATCTATTTCTTAATGGTGTGTATCTGTTTGGTCACGTGGTTTGCTGATGACTATTTTAGCAACGTGCTCCGAGAGTCGTAAGGTAATTAGCAGACGTTGCCGTGATGGTCAAACTCTAGTCTTCTTCTGACTTCAGCGATCTCTATTTTAAGCTGAATGATCTTTATAGGCTAGTAATTATTCACTCGCAGTTATTGACTAGATTTTTAGACTAGTACATGTATTGACTAGTAGAGTTATTGACTAGTAGATTTATTGACTAGTAGATGTATTGACTAGTGGTGTTATTAACTAGATGAGTTATTGACCAGTGGAGTTATCGACTAGTAGATTTATTGACTAGTTGAGTTTTGACTAGGTGAGTTATTGACTAGTTGAGTTATTAACTAGAAAAGTTATTGACTAGAAGGGTTATTGACTATCAAAATTACATTATTGACTAGAAGGGTTATTGACTATCAAAGTTATTGACTAGAAGGGCTATTGACTATCAAAGTTATTGATTAGAAGGGCTATTGACTATCAAAGTTATTGACTAGAAGGGCTATTGACTATCAAAGTTATTGTCTAGAAGGGCTATTGACTATCAAAGTTATTGTCTAGAAGGGTTATTGACTATCAAAGTTATTGACTAGAAGGGCTATTGACTATCAAAGTTATTGACTAGAAGGGCTATTGACTATCAAAGTTATTGACTAGAAGGGTTATTGACTATCAAAGTTATTGACTAGAAGGGTTATTGACTAGAAGGGTTATTGACTATCAAAGTTATTGACTAGAAGGGCTATTGACTATCAAAGTTATTGACTAGAAGGGTTATTGACTATCAAAGTTATTGACTAGAAGGGTTATTGACTAGAAGGGTTATTGACTATCAAAGTTATTGACTAGAAGGGTTATTGACTAGAAGGGTTATTGACTATCAAAGTTATTGACTAGAAGGGTTATTGACTATCAAAGTTATTGACTAGAAGGGTTATTGACTAGAAGGGTTATTGACTATCAAAGTTATTGACTAGAAGGGTTATTGACTATCAAAGTTATTGACTAGAAGGGTTATTGACTATCAAAGTTATTGACTAGAAGGGTTATTGTATAAGAGAGTGTCACGTACGCTTTGTCTATATTTAGCCCAAGGTCTGCTGTCTAGCTCAGCTAACTCGGGAAATTCCAGCATGCAGCAAACTTCTGTGAATGTGATTGGTTAGAAATATTAATTATTGTACGTTGAGCTGTATTTATTGGTCAGATTGTTTAATCCAGCAGCAAAGAGATATTAGTCACATGGCAAACGCCCAAAGCTCTGAAAGACTGCCAGTCTCGTGTTGTAACTCAAAGGAAGATGACATGATCATATTATTGTGTAGATCATTTAAACTAGTAGAAATTTAATTTGTGTTTTATTCTATCACAGTATATCATTGTAATTATTTGTGAATAGCTTTTCCAAGTTCTGAATTAAAGTATTTGTATTTGTCAAAGAGAAGTTTCTTCATTGAATTTAATAATAACATACTTAGATCGTCTTATCGACTAGCAACTTCTAGATGATCCTCTTATCAACTGGCAACTCCTAGATGATCCTCTTATCAACTAGCAACTTCTAAATGATCATCTTATCAACTGACGATTTCTAAATCCTCGGCAACCACGATCATTGATTGTGCAATATAGATCAAGATAATCTTCAACGTGACATCTAGCACCATTGATGATCGTGACAGGGAGTTATTGATTAGTTGAACTCAGGTTTCAAAGAACACTGTAACTTACTGGTTCAAAACTGGTTAAAACGGCTTTTTTTTTGCGGCAAAATAAGCATGTAGTGCTTTCTTTCTCTAAGATCTGAAACGAAATTAACATTTTTCTCCAAAACGTGAACATTTATATCAACTAACTCCGTCTGTCTGTCTTTCTGTCTGTCTGTCTGTCTGTCTGGTACAGATATTGTACACGTTATTTCTCCCATTTTCCATTCTCAGATCAAGTTGAAACTTTGTACAATTATTCATAGTCGATGACAATAAGTGAATCAATAAAAGAATTTAATTAATTAGTGTTAATTAATTTTGTTTGATGTAGGAAAAGGAAATAAATACTACATTATTGTGCAGTGCTTGCCATTATATTAGCTTTCCTTTTAAAAAAGTATTTTTTTTTTCTTTAAAATGTGCTCGATAGTGAACATCACTAAAAAAAGGTAACTCTATTTAAATAGACCCAACTCTAGCCAACGATTTATCTTCCCCTGTTGTTCTAATCGCGTAATTACTTCCGTTTTCATCTGCTTATCGCCGCCATGACAATTTCTCTTCACCGGTGGGGATCTAACCAAAAAAAAAATCTCCCGCTGACCAAAGCAGTAACCCGTTTCCTCGCGCCCCTCCCCCACACCCCGCCCTTTTAGATTTCATCCACCTTGCCAAGACCCCAACTGGTCTAGTAAGTTTCGTCTTCCTAGTCCCGACACACCGTCTGTGTTTAGTAAGGTAACGCGAGGGGAAATAACAAGAAGAGGGGTAACTCTTCAATGACAAGGGTAGATCACTTCTCTGATATCTTTTTTTCACTTTTTTTTTTTTGTCTTTCTCAAGTTCTCTTTCTTCTCCTTAACGGGGGTTGTAGCCGCTTCTGCCACTGGTCTCCTGTGATTAATGAACAGACATTTACAGAGGGGAGGGTGTTGATTAATATCGGGGGGGGGGAGGCCGGGGATGACGGAGGCTGGGGAAGGGGAGGGTGTGAAGCGTGGCCAGTAGGTTACCACATTCTCCTTCAGTTTTGTAAAAAGAGCCGACAAAGTAAAGCGCAGAGCACTCAGTCCAGACGGTCTAGGGTTCATTTTTTTTTTTTTTTTTTTTATATATTTTCTATTTTAACAATACCCAAATGAACATCTGAAATTGACGTCTTATAATTATTATTTAGATAGTGATGCCCGCAGATGAGATGCAAAAAAACAAACATAATGAGAATTTTGCGAATCTCTTAGAGTCTGTGGCTTGGTGGTTGACTGGTGAAGAGCTTGACTTCCGAACCTAGGTGTCTCGGGTTCGAATCTCGGTGAAGACTTGGGATGTTTAATTTCAGGATTTTCAGGACACCTCTGAGTCTCCCTAACTTGAATTGGTAGCGGACTGTCAGTTGGGTAAAGTAAAGGCGGTCCGTCGTTACACTAGCTGTTATACTAGTCACATGGTCTCTTCGTTAGAGGTCGACCATTGAAACATCATCTAGCCACATGGTCTCTTCGTTAGAGGTCGACCATTGAAACATCATCTAGCCACATGGTCTCTTCGTTAGAGGTCGACCATTGAAACATCATCTAGCCACATGGTCTCTTCGTTAGAGGTCGACCATTGAAACATCATCTAGCCACATGGTCTCTTCGTTAGAGGTCGACCATTGAAACATCATCTAGCCACATGGTCTCTTCGTTAGAGGTCGACCATTGAATCATCATCTAGCCACATGGTCTCTTCGTTAGAGGTCGACCATTGAAACATCATCTAGCCACATGGTCTCTTCGTTAGAGGTCGACCATTGAAACATCATCTAGCCACATGGTCTCTTCGTTAGAGGTCGACCATTGAAACATCATCTAGCCACATGGTCTCTTCGTTAGAGGTCGACCATTGAATCATCATCTAGCCACATGGTCTCTTCGTTAGAGGTCGACCATTGAAACATCATCTAGCCACATGGTCTCTTCGTTAGAGGTCGACCATTGAAACATCATCTAGCCACATGGTCTCTTCGTTAGAGGTCGACCATTGAAACATCATCTAGCCACATGGTCTCTTCGTTAGAGGTCGACCATTGAAACAGCATCTGCCCTAGTGATCACAGATCTGACAGTAGTAATGTACTTTTGGAACAGATCTAAAAAAAGAGGGGGGGGGGGGAATATTTGGAGCTGGAAGATTAAGCATCATTTGCTATCCTATACAAAATATTGTAGGCTTGAATATTTTGTTTGTTTTATTGGCAGCAGCTCAAAGACGTTTATAGAATAAACAAAAAATAACAACTCATAACATTCATAGAACAAAAAAATAACAACTCATAACATTCATAGAACAAAAAAATAACAACTCATAACATTCATAGAACAAAAAAATAACAACTCATAACATTCATAGAACAAAAAATAACAGCTGATAACATTCACAGAACTACAGCTGATAGAACAACAGCTGATAATATTCATAGAACAACAGCTGATAACATTCATAGAACAACTGCTGATAACATTCATAGAACAAGCTTATAACATCGACTTGATCTGGGTTTAGCAAAGTCTCGAACATTCCTTCAGATTTATACGTCCCTAAACCTCCTGCAGGATGATATGGAATGGCTGCAGGCATGATTCCATCCCGGAGCCATCATTGACGACAGTCCAAAGCGCATTCTACTTGTCCAGGCAGTCGTGACCCTGAGATATTGGGAAAAAAAATTCAACGCATCTGAATGGATAAATCTCTCTCGTTGAACCTACTTTTATCAATCGTTTCTAGAGATGTACGTGTTTGGTAAAGCTTGCTCAGGAGGACTACAATCTTTCAACACGTTGTTGGCCTTTTCAAACATTGGTGCACACTTAGTAGCCTGACGTGTTACATACGAAGAGATATCTGGATTTCAATGACACAATGGTACAGCATGTGCGCATTCAAGATGCGCACGGCGCGTTGTGGCTTGGGGGTATCGTCTGCGCCATTCCTGAATGCACACTCCTCAGCAGGGTGTACTCAAGTTGCAATATTTCATTCCGGGAGTCCCCATGCTCCCCCTCATTCGTTGTACCAGACTACGCCCCCAGGGAGACTCTACTTGAAAAGGAGTCGAAAAGAACATTGTTTTGTAATGTTAGGTTTTTCTTTTCTTAGGATTTATTCGGAGCAACGTCTTAGGGAAAAAAAAGAATTCGCGATGAATTTGGCGCGACATGAATTAAGACGCGCCCTTGTTTACCGAAAACATGGCTTTCCTTCGGGGCCCCTTAGCCGTTAGATAAGCTTTACGCCTTCCTTCAGTTCCCCGCAGCTCTCATCTGAAAGAGTCAAGGGAACAATAGATGAAAGCTCCTAATGCTGAACAGTTTTAAACTCAGTTTGTGACGAATATAAGAACCAAAATTTTTTTCTGAATGTACTAGACTCTGTCTGGCACTGGTCAACACAGTAAGGACAACTGGTAACCGATTTTAAAAGCAGAGAAATTAACGGACTCTGATTTACTCATATGTCATCAGTTTGACTGGTCAAGCTTTCCTCAGACTGCAGACCTCCTAAACTACTTCATGTGATACTATGTAGGTCAGGTTACGCCCTGACTTGGATATAATTTACATGAATTAATTATCTTGTGGGGCATCTAAACCCGATTCAACAATTTGAGATTAAAAACAACTTCTGTACAAGAGCGTCCTGTCAACACCTAGTGAGAGACATTAGTGGACACACACACACACCACCATCACCAATTTTCGTGTCAGGGATGGGGTAATCAGTAGGCATCTGATTATACCAATTTCCTACGTATATAATATACATCAGTAGGAATTCGCCGAGAACAATTTTTCCACCTCTTGGATACACCAGAAGACGTTTCAACTAATTATTTAATTGTGCAGTCAAGTGGTCAAGCTACATATGATTAGTCTGACTGTTTCAAACCGCTGTGATTCGCCACGGGGTTGTTCTCTGGGGGCACGTCGGGGCGTGTGTGCCCTTCAATTTGTTCTCTACTTCTGACTAACAGATGGACATCTTCCGTTCATCCTCCTTGATCCCTCACAGACTAGTTAATAGAAGGGGAGGAGGCTATGTCTGACCACAACAAGTTCATTCGCTCTCCCTCAGCTTTGCCGGACAACTGTCCGAATCACAAGGGGCTCAGACCGAGTGTCCACTATAAAAGGGATCCACGTCGACATGCGTAGATTAGATTATTTTACCACGAAGCGTGAACACACACACACAGGTTCAAAGTTGGTTAGTAGGGACCACTGGTGGAAGTAAAGGAGGGGTGGGGCGGTTATCGTGTGCTTTGAATCTTGAAGTACTAGACAAGGGAAATGATAAAGAGTCGCAGATATTTCTGTACGCGATGAAAGACTTGGATATGATTAGCTGGATTAAAGGCCTTTAACGTCTGGACTGTAGAGAGCAAATATGTCGATGTCGACCAGGAGAATGTGAAATAAAAGAGGTGGGGGGGGGCAGGGGATATATGAACAAGGGCGTCAGAGTGAATTAAGCTCCTCTCTACATATATATTTTCTATTGATTGATAAGACGTCTTTTACTTGTAATATTTTTACTCCTGTGAGTTCACTGTAAACTTTTAGGTTCTTGTTTTAATTCATTAAAAAGACAATAATTTTGAAAATAAAACTTGAATCAACCTGAGCAGCTATACCCAGATATACCCAGATGTAGTTTCACTTGCCAAGAAGATCTACTTTTTTTTTCTTTTGTTTCGATGGCGGTAGATTTGATTTGTTTCTTTTTTTTTTTTAAATGTACCTTTTTTTTTTTTACTTATTTAGTAGGTGTTTTTATTTGTTGACGATTTCCTGTTGCTTTGCAGAACTGGCTTTTTTTTTTAGCAGAGCCGTAAGACGTCATGTTTTTTTTTTATAACCAATGTCTTTCTGGTTTTATTTTTTAGCGTAAAACCTCACCGTCCTCTCTCTCCACCTTGTTTTGTTTGTTGTTAGTAAGGTATTTAGACTTAGACATTATTGTTTTGAATGTGTTTTTTTTTGTTACTTTCTCTTTCAGTCGTATTACAAATGGACATTATGAAAGGGTTATATTACCGTTATATATGTTTAACATTAAGCTTGTTACTATAACAGTATTCCCTTCCGAAAAGAAAGTCACCAGATGTTTAAGACACATTGTGCCGAGACTGTGCGTGCCTTTCTACTACACTATGCCGTGCAGTGGATCTAAACTTGTGCCTACTAGATGGACACTCACTTTTCCAAAAAGTGTTGAAAAATTAACTTTAAAAAAATTGGTATATAAGTGTATTGTGGCCACGTGATTCAAAAATATCGGGACCCACTGTCCGCTGAAACATGGCAATATGTAGGTACTTACGCCAGGTGTCGGACACAGTCAGCACAAATTACCGGCGGAAGACGAGGAGAGCTGACCTGGCTAGTTTATGTCTCAGGACGTTGGTAGTGGGGGGGGGGGGGTGGACAAGGGTTGATAGAAAAGTGTAAAGTTGTTTCCTGACAAGCACTCCATGGCTCATTAAACAGGGAAGCCTAAACACGGCCTGCGCGAGGCACACACACACATAAGAAACGATAACTCGGAATTAGGTTTTAATTAACATTTTTATTTGGGGATTTCTTATAGATGGAGTAAGTGCATTTTCTTCTGTGGGTATCTTGTCTTGCGTACTTCCCTCTACTTGTAGCTCTATTTTGATTTAGTAACACAATCAACTGGTATTTTATCTGAAGTTTCATATTACCAACATGCACAGCTCGAAGACTGATTTTGTTAACAACATTTCTAAGGAAGAAGTTAATTATTCCTGACTTTATTTAAACTATACACTATCTTTGCTATTAGATTGCGAGTCATTCCACCTATTTTTCAAAGTTTGAGGCTTTAGTTTTGTTGATTTCTAGAGCCAAACAGAAAGCTGGCTTTTATAACTAAGGGATTTTTGTTTCCTCTGGTGGAAAAACTATAAATAGCTACATTTTTAGTGTATCCGGTGTTAAGTTTTTTTTGTTTTCTAAGTTATATAATTATTATTGTGCACCTTTTAGCACTGCAAGTAACATTCGTTTGGCACTTTTTTGTAGTTCAATTTTTTGTTTTGTTTAGTTGGCAACATTAAAGTTCAATTGAGTGTCCTTGACATTGTCTAGTTTATCGTGAAAGTCTCCAAATAGAAGTTTTTATGTTAGTCTAAACCAAAAAATGAATTCTATATTTGAACTAAGGTATTGTTAGCAGATCTTTCCCAATGCTGGAAATGTAAAGAATCATTCTTTCAACGTAGGGAGATTACATTTGATAAAAAAAAATGAATTTCCCCTTAAGTGTTTATTTTTATAGTCTGTGACTTTGTGTGTTATAAAGCAGTTAACTCTCTTATCATACAGCTAACAGCCATATTCATCTAGGGTTATATTAGTTGGTTTTCCTCAGCTGATCAAAAGGAATAACTTTACCAAAAGAAACTGTCGACTTCCGCGACTCGAGGGTAACTTTGGAATAATACGCTCCACCCCCTTTTTTTTTTTGCATTTTGTCTTCCTACGCCACAACCACCCTGCTTGCTACCATTCCCCTGCAGCCAGAAGGTAGGGTGAGACTCAAGAAGGGGTGCCGTGCTACCTACCAATATCAACCTACAAACCATTAATCATAGAGTCCATACCGCTGCAGTTACGCTGATATACCCCTCCCCCCCCCACACACACACTCTCTTTCTCTAGACGTCCACCTGACGTTATCTGTGTCTATTTGCTTTAATATACGGGGGGGGGGGGGGGGAGACTTGTTTCAACAAAAGATCTATTACAAGCGTGTTGCTAAACATCCCGAGTGACACTGGTATCAAGAGAGGTGTTTCTCTGTTTGTAAGAAAATAATATTTAGAAGGATAGGTAAGGGCATAGACCTCGGCCAAAATTACAATTCTAAAACTCTTGTCATTTTGTTAGCTATTCACTAAGTAATATAATATTTTTATTCTTATTAACGTGAAGAGTTTCATTTATCACTTAACCATATATCACATTCTCGTCTGTTTCCCCCCCCCCCCCCCCTCTTTTTGTCATTATTTTCCATTTCAGAGACAGAGATCATAGTACTTGTGAAGTAGTAGATCGAATAACAATTTTTTTTTTCGTGAGACTGTATCTTGCAACCATCAGGACAATCAAAATTTAGAATTAAGTCTCAATATACAGGATTCGAACCCGAATGAATCCCATCACCATAAAGTATCAATCTAAAAGTAACAATTCTAATTAGAACATTAAGAAAAGCATCTTTTTAATGGGCTCAGCGACCTCCCCTGAACACATTTCTATAAGCTCTGATCAGGTGAAATCAGGTGAAAACAAAATCGTTTAAGTCACAGATAGTTTCACTCTCATTCAGGGTCACGCAGACTAAAACTCAAAATACCTAGGTGTAATGTTATCAGGGAATCCCCATATTGATGAAATTATTAACGAATCAATCAAACATTAGGGTTTGTCAAAGAAAGTTTTACAAATCAAACAAGAACATAAAACAAAAATGCTATTTAACTTTAGTTAGGCCAATATTAAGTGGCGCGGGATTTCGAATTTCGGCAATAGGGCGCCCCTGAGTCCACCAAACTCGAATGGGTACCTGACTTAAGTTGGGGAAAGTAGAGGCAATTGGTCGTTGTGCTGGCCACATGATACCCTGCTCGTTAACCGTTGGCCACAGAAACAGATAACTCTTAACATCATCTGCCCTATAGATCGCATGGTCTGAAAATGGAACTTTACTTTACCTAGGCCATTCTCTGTTTGGGATCCTCCAACTCAAGAAAACATGAAGGCAAAAAATAGAACAGTGAGATTTATAACAAATAATATTCAAATTTGATTAGAGTAACATCAGTAGTAAAATAACAAAACTCAGAGACACTTCAGGACAGCAGACAAAAAAATATTAAAGTAGCTATAATGCATAATTCACTAAACCATAACATCCAAATAACATCCAAATAACATCCAAATAACATCCAAATAACATCCAAATAACATCCAAATAACATCCAAATAACATCCAAATAACATCCAAATAACTTCCAAATAACATCCAAATAACATCCAAATAACTTCCAAATAACTTCTAAATAACATCCAAATAACATCCAAATAACATCCAAATAACTTCCAAATAACATCCAAATAACATCCAAATAACTTCCAAATAACTTCCAAATAACATCCAAATAACATCCAAATAACATCCAAATAACTTCCAAATAACATCCAAATAACATCCAAATAACATCCAAATAACTTCCAAATAACTTCCAAATAACTTCCAAATAACTTCCAAACAGAAAAACAAAACGTAATGAAATTCTCAGAAAGACACAAAGATAGAATTACATTTCTTATTCCATGCGGTAGAACAAATACGTACAAGTGCTCCTTCTTCCCTAGTGCCGTTAGAGAATGGAATGTGTTGCCTGAATCAGCCAGGGAAACCAACGACTTAGCAGAGTTTAAGTATTCATTATCAAGCATGACTAGATTGACACATGAAATGCGTAGGACGAAATTATTTTCTTTTTTTTAAAAGTAACGTCTGTAATATGTAAGATAAGTGTGAGTACATCTTTGAGCGAGAAAGATGATGTTATATTTATATAAGCAAAGCAAATGTCAACATCCCTTTAGTAAAATTGTACTCTGTGCTTAAGGCTGTAGTTAGCAGTACAGAACATCTGCTGTATTCCGGCCCTGACGAGTTCTGGTCTCCGAAAGATCTTGTCATGACTGCACGGCACCTTTCTATTTACTCTCTCTATTGTATATCAAGGCGGAGACTTGAATTTCTTTCAATCTCTCAATCACTTAATGTTGTGTACCCACGGCTTAACGCTGCTAGCTACAGAATGGTGGTCTGTTATTGTTGTGGGCGCTATCGAGTGTTGGAGGGGTGGAGCAAGGAGATTGATCTCACCAGATTATGTAGTCCATTGTTTGTGTGTTCACTGAGTGCGACTTGTTGAATAACGTGGTGACCAGAGTGGGCCGAGTTTTGACATGCATTTTTTCCCCTCTCTTTTATCAAAATTCCATTCTAGTTCTTATGCACAATTTGTTTTGCTAGTATTTGGAGGAAACATTTTTATTAATTTTTTTAATTTTTAAAACCAATATATGCAAAGGAGTCTCGACCTAGTTTAAGACATTATATGCAATGGAGTTTTAACCAAGTTAGAGTTTCATCGAACTGTAGTACTCTATATATATATATCTATCTATCTATCTATATATATATATATATCTATAGATATATATACATATGTATGTATATATATATATGTATATATATATATGTATATATATATTTATATATATATATATAAGTATATATATGTATATATATATATATAGTCACATCACATTGACAACATATCAGCATTGGTTAGAAATTGGACAATAATGTCGTACCAAATTTAAAGCTATTCTCTAACTAGAAGATGTCGAGTATACATATAGTGTTAGTCTACGTCAGTAACATGCGTTCTTAAATGCACAAATAAATTTAAAAATTAATTATATGGAAAAACTATTGATTATAACGTTAAATATTTGGTTATAAGAAAGAACATGTTTCAAATGTGATTGGTGCACAGCAATAATGTAGCAAATATTGTAGTTTGTTTCTTGGCATTACATTTGATTCTATTGTACAAGACTATAAGAATTAGATCATAAGCTAGTAGTTGTTTAATTTAGTTCATCTTAATGTTGGTGCAAACTGTGGGACTGGAGAAATGGAAAAGAAAAGCTTCATTGAAAATAGAATTCCATCATGATTTCGTGCTAGTATCATTCTATTCAATTAAATTCATGTATTATTCGCGTCTTATGAAAAGTGTAAAATAATAGTTTATCTATAAATATCCATCATAACATGGTTGTGTCAATGTCATCAAATCTTTGAGGACCACTGTGTCAGTTGAATGTTGTGACTCAGGGATTCCCAGTTTTTTTTTTTTTTTTCTTTGATCACAACATAGAAGTTTACAAGAGATGTAGATCGTACAAGTCTCGGGAGTATTGTTGAGTACCGCCAAGCTACAGATCACAGGAGAGACACAAGGGAACATCTGGTCTAGATTACACGATAGATCGCTAGATAGATTTACCTTACAAATTATGTTTCATATACAATGCAATTTGCGAGCAAGATGAAGAAGAGGGTAAAAGTGCGTGGAGAGAGAGAGAGAGAGAGACAGAGAGAGAGAGAGAGAAAGAGAGAGAGAGAGCTGTATCAGTCTAATCCGTTTGAATCTACCTAGACTAAATTGGAATTCAGATGTGTCTAATTTGCGTTATAACAAATAACGCTTTCATATGTGATTCGTGGCCTGGGAGCAACAAGCCAAAGACAAAACCCGGTGAGCGCAGAGTTCGTGACTGAGATGCACACAATGCTCACACGAAGGCCTCTATGTGGAAGAAATTTACGCAGAAGCTTCTGTTTGTGCGAGGCTAACCGTGATTAAGGTAGCCTTGGGGTAACACAGAGACTACTGTGTGCGAGAGAGGCTTACGTAGAGGCGTCAATGTGCAATGAGATTTAGGCCGAGGTTTCTGTGTGGTGTGTACTGCAGTGTGCGGGATTCACTGCAGTGTGTGTGAGTGTGAGATTTCATTGCATTCCTGCAATTTGTGAGGTGCACTCCGGAAATGCTTTGGAGATATCAAAGGAGTTTTTCTGACATTCCGATGTGCATTCTGGGAAGCCACTATCAGCATACATTAAACAGATACTGTTAATACAGCTATTGTGTGGAACCAAATGTCAACAAATCCACCTGGCTCACTTCACGTGCTTACAAGATCATTTTGAGCCTGGAATCTTTCACATAACTTGAAAACATCGCATTCACAAGTACTGTAAACTATTTGACAATAGCCTGGCTGCACAGAAAGCAGATTAAGTTTGCCTTTAATTTTTCCTTCCACCCACAGACCAACCAACGATCTGAACGACCGAGAAGTTAAGAAAGCTTATAAATCACCTACAATCGTGTTTAGATTGAATTCAAGTATTTACCTGATATAGAGAAGGTCAGACCTTGGCAGTTCGTAATCTTGCATTTAACTCTTTCTCTGCGTAATTCTTTTCCTCGTTCCGATAGTGTTATTCATTTTGCTCATTTGTATTTCACTATCCTGTTGAGATTAAAATTTGATAACGTTTTTGTTTGCAGAAAATGTTTTATTTCGTATCCAACTCTAGGAGAATGCATGCTCTTTTTACACAACACAAATTAAAGTTTATAAATCCCAAAATCAATTTAGTTTAATGGAGTCAAATCAACGCTGGCATCGTCGATCAGGAGTGAAAGAGTTAAGGCTTGAAGCCCAAACGTTAGCATATCATGGACGCTTCAAAATTGAAAGCTTATATTAAGTGTACTCAATTGTTTTTGTTTAGCTATTAGCTTTCTCAATGTGCAGGACCTCATTCACCAATCGTAAACATACAACATTTAGGCACGTGATTCTCTATACCTTCTATACAAAATTATGTAATCCATAAAGGCTGTCCCACGATACGTATTTGTCACTGTTTAATCAATATTATGACGTGGCTAAATGTGTTTCTTTACGATAGGTGAATGAGTTCTCTGAGTTCTATTGTGAAAAAGCACAAGAGTCCTCAAGGGAACTAATTCAGCTTGTGCCACCATTTCTGTCAAGTACGATTTCTTTCCCCTGTTCAAGATGCCAAACAAAATAATTAATGACAAATGATGTATGAACTAATTAATTTTTTTTATTGATTCTTTTCACATTCTTGTATTGTCTGGTAAAAGATGTAATTGTGCAAAAGTTCAGCTTGATCCCCAAGAATGGGTGTGGGAGAAATACCATACAGACAGACAGAGTTGATATAAGTTTCGTAAAAAGCACCAAGTCTATCTTCTGTAAAGCTCTGTATCCTGTTTACTCATACGTATAATATTAAAGATCCGTCTTTTATTTGTTTTATTGCTGAAATAAGACATTAAGCAGTCAGTAAATACATTGCGCTGGGAAAAAGGATGTACAGTTAACAAAAATAAAACCCAACTTTTATACACACAAAATCAGTTTTTGGAGAACAAAAGTTTGAACCAGTCGTATGGGATTTGTCACGAATGCAGTAAATGCTTTGTCTCTTTGGTGCTTGAGTAGCTAATGTTTCGACTCAAAGTTGTTTAAAACGATGTCAGCATTTTAAGATTTCCCCATTTTTTTTTGGATAATTAATGTTTCGTTCATATGTATTTTACATCATTTGACATTTTAATGCATATGTATGATGTGAAAATATTAAATCTAAATATTTTTCAAATGTCAATGATATAGCACAAATAATGTAGCAGAAATTAACTCGTCTAAGAATATAACTGATACATAACATTATTTTAAATATTGTCCACCTACTTTTAAACCACAACATATGAATACAAGGAAAAATTATGTTAATGAACAATTTGGGATACAGAATACAAAATGTAAATGAAATACTTACTTATCTATCAAGGGGGCTCCACCTCTCACCACTACGTTGTACTTGCATAAGAGCTCAAGAGCTCGACGGAAGAGCCTTCCAGTACCCCCCCCCCCCCCCAGGGCCGGTCATAGGCCCCGAGCTAACTCTAGTTGTAAATGATTAAATTAAACCATTTTTCTTATAACAGTGTTTTCGCGGTCTCCTGATTTTCCAAGAGCTCCTGGAAATTTCATGAAATTGCAAAGTATACGAAAAAAGTCATAAAAATCTCCTAAAATTATTAAAAAAATCCTGAAAACTCAAAACATGTTCTGAAACATAGGCAAAATTGTAACTTTGATGTGTCATTCAATATGGAAAACGCCAATCCTACTCGCGATTAAAAAAATAACGGTATTGTCAGCTTTTATTTCATAAAAATAATAGGAAGAATTGTAATCAAAAAAAGGAAAGTTCCAATACTTAATTTACTGTAATAATCACTGGCATTGAAATCTAGATCTAAATCTATTTCGATCTCCTAAAACAAAATCAAAAGCGATATTGTGCAAGTCGAAAGTAAATCTAAAAGACAGATCCGAATGTTTATCAGCTTTATGTTCAAAATCTACCTTCTATTGTAGATGGCTCGCAAAGTTAATTTGATATTGATTTTGCATTTTATAAAGTACGAAAAAAATGCAAAGACGAATTTATTTTCTAACAAAAAATCTTAATTTCACTTATTATCCTTATCCCTACCCAGACTAGGCCTCGCGCAATCCGTTTCGCATAGGGCTCCGCAATCTGTTGGACCCCCCCTTCTCCCTCCCCCGCCACAGGTCCACAAAAGATACTGAGCAGACCATAAGCATGAAAGATGCAATACGTATAAGTAATGAATAAATGTAACAGGTATGACGATTCAATGCTCTCCCTTTCATTAATAAAAGGTGTTTTATGCGAATTTTGTAACTCTTTAAAGACTCCCACCTTTATATAGACTTCCGCAAATTTCTCTGATGTATGTTTTTTTTTTTTATGAATCACTGCACCCCAGTGGCCCTCCTTGGGTCCTCCATGTCTGACACAGACGGACAATAAAACACGGGGCTCAGGTAGTTTCTGTCGCTATTAGCGCTCTCTGTCTGGGAGAAATGTCTTTTCACCCGCCTGCTGCTGTCCAGGGGGAGGGGGAAAGCATAAAACAGAGGAGTTAAGAATTTGTGTTCGTGGGAGGGTTCAGATCATTTGGGTCAGCCTGACACTAAATAGATATTTTACACATTCACACGAAGTTGCCATTTTCGTAACGACCTATTTATGGTTAGAACGTAACACCTCAGACAGATTCGGGTAGAGTGAAAAAAGACTTGATTGCGCGATGCTATTTTGTTTTATCTTGGTTGTAACATTTGACATGTGAAGGAAATCTTTTGTACGGTTATTTTAATTACAGGTAAACTTGCTGGTACAGCCTTTAGCTCTTTAAAGAAACATGTTAGGCTCAGATCACTGCAGAGATTGGTGAATTTTTTTTTTTTTAGATATTTCATGACTTCCTGTTGATAGCTCACTAGAACTCCAGATGGCACAAGGACTTCATAAACCTGTATAGTATACAGGAACATCACTTGACTTTGTAACATTATTTTTTGTTTCAGTAGAAAATTTTGTGTTTAGATTTTATCTTATTATTTGTTTGTAGATGTCACCTTATCCATGACACATCGCATAATATCAACACCCATGGACAATTGCTTCAGATATTTTATTTTTAGTAGAACATAACCAGATTCTGAATCATTTTACGCAGCTTTATGTTCGAACTTCTCTCTTCATTTAAACTTGAATCTATTAAAAATATTTAAATCTCACGAGTAGAAATTTATATGAAAACGCAAATTTAATTACAAAACGTTCAAGGATTTAAACAAATATTTTGCAACTCAATTACAATCTAAATTCTCTAGCCATTCAATATTCGCTTGTCTTTCTGTCTCAGCCTTGCTTCCGATAGCCGTCCTGCTCTCTTATACAGTGCGTCAATTCTTGTCGAAGTTACATCAGCCAATACATACACACACACTCCATAAACCTCACACTCATGTAAACAACTACCAAACTCAAAGGCCATCTATTCCAATCACTGGCGTCGATAGCACGGTTTGTTCTTTTTGCCATCTAATAATATTATCTTCCCAACCAAACCTCTCTGTCTAGAAACGCCGCTGGTTGTGCTGGATAGCCTTAAAATAAATAGTCAAATGTCTAGGTGTACAGTCACCTGACCAGTACTAATAGTACTAAAAGCGTTGCAGACATACGGTTCACAGACCACATCTCCAGACACCAGGTATTCGCCCAGTCGACCACTCCACTGTGCGGATATTCAGGCAGGTTAACGCGGAAAGGGAAAATGTTTACTTTGAGTTAACGTTTTTCTTTTCGCCTAGAAAAAAAAAAAAGATTTAGCGTTGGCGTAGATTAAGTCAGGCGTAACCGTTGCGCTATAGAATAACCAAGAAGAGATAAAATAGAGCGCTCAAGAAAGCAAGGAGACTACAGCAATGGCTATATTAAGACGCGCTTGAATAGTCAGGTCAGAAGGTCAGCTACGTTCATAGTGTGGCGGGAATCAGTTCATTGAGTTGTGTCAATTCAAAGGAAAGTTCATTCCGTCTATCTATGTCTGTGTTCCGTCTGTCTATGGTCCATGTCTACTGGATCAAGTGTGATGAACGCAGAAAGGGAGGGAACCATTCACAGAGCTGTATTTATACACAATGACGACTTTCTCAAAAAAATATACTTCTACTCGAGACACTGTTATACATTTATGACATGTGGCATCAGCACAAAGTTTTATTATTATTTGACAAAGGCGGACTGATGGGCGTTCGGAAAGAAATATTACATGTGTTATGATACAAGTCTTTCTCAAATAAATGTTACATGTATTATGATACAAGTCTTTCTCAAATAATAGTTACATGTATTACGATACAAGTCTTTCTCAAAGAAATGTTACATGTGTTTTGATATAAGTCTTTCTCAAAGAAATGTTACATGTATTACGATACAAGTCTTTCTCAAATAATAGTTACATGTGTTATGATACAAGTCTTTCTCAAATAATTGTTACATGTGTTATGATACAGGTCTTTCTCAAAGAAATGTTACATGTGTTATGATACAAGTCTTTTTCAAACAATTGTTACATGTGTTATGATACAAGTCTTTCTCAAAGAAATGTTATATGTGTTATGATACAAGTCTTTCTCAAAGAAATGTTACATGTATTATGATACAAGTCTTTCTGAAAGAAATGTTATATGTGTTATGATACAAGTCTTTCTCAAAGAAATGTTACATGTATTATGATACAAGTCTTTCTCAAAGAAATGTTACATGTATTATGAAACAAGCCCTTCTCAAAGAAATGTTACATGTATTATGATACAAGTCTTTCTCAAAAAAATGTTACATGTATTATGATACAAGTCTTTCTCAAAGAAAATGTTACATGTGTTATGATACAAGTCTTTCTCAAAGAAAATGTTACATGTGTTATGATACAAGTCTTTCTCAAAGAAAATGTTACATGTGTTATGATACAAGTCTTTCTCAAAGAAAATGTTACATGTGTTATGATACAAAAAAAAATGTTACATGTGTTATGATACAAGTCTTTCTCAAAGAAAAGGTTACATGTATTATGATACAAGCCTTTCTCAAAGAAAATGTTACATGTGTTATGATACAAGTCTTTCTGAAAGAAAATGTTACATGTGTTATGATACAAGTCTTTCTAAAAAAAATGTTACATGTGTTATGATACAAGTCTTTCTCAAAGAAAATGTTACATGTGTTATGATACAAGTCTTTCTCAAAGAAAATGTTACATGTGTTATGATACAAGTCTTTCTCAAAGAAAATGTTACATGTGTTATGATACAAGTTTTTCTCAAAAAAATGTTACATGTGTTATGATACAAGTCTTTCTCAAAGAAAATGTTACATGTATTATGATACAAGTCTTTCTCAAAGAAAATGTTACATGTGTTATGATACAAGTCTTTCTCAAAGAAAATGTTACATGTGTTATGATACAAGTCTTTCTCAAAGAAAATGTTACATGTGTTATGATACAAGTCTTTCTCAAAGAAAATGTTACATGTGTTATGATACAAGTCTTTCTCAAAGAAAATGTTACATGTGTTATGATACAAGTTTTTCTCAAAAAAATGTTACATGTGTTATGATACAAGTCTTTCTCAAAGAAAATGTTACATGTATTATGATACAAGTCTTTCTCAAAGAAAATGTTACATGTGTTATGATACAAGTCTTTCTCAAAGAAAATGTTACATGTGTTATGATACAAGTCTTTCTCAAAGAAAATGTTACATGTGTTATGATACAAGTCTTTCTCAAAGAAAATGTTACATGTGTTATGATACAAGTCTTTCTCAAAGAAAATGTTACATGTGTTGTTATGATACAAGTTTTTCTAAAAAAAATGTTACATGTGTTATGATACAAGTCTTTCTCAAAGAAATGTTCTACATATCCTCTATGTGCTGTTGTTGGTGCAAGATGAATGTATAAATGTTCAGTACATGGAGTGGTACAACATTGCTGACTTTTATCAGTCGTGGGATTGGTCACATTCTCTCTCTCATTCTCTCTTTCTCATTCTCTCTCTCTCATTCTCTCTCTCTCATTCTCTCTCTCTCATTCTCTCTCTCTCATTCTCTCTCTCTCATTCTCTCTCTCTCTCTTACAAGCCATATACGAGAACCACGCTCACTTTAAATAATGTTCAGTCATAGTAAGTACAAATAATTTAGAGTAACAACAACAATAACAACAACAACAAACGCTTATGTTACAACGTACACAAAAGTACACAATTCTTTACACACTGCTTATCTCCCCTAAGTTTAGTGCATTTTCTATACCATAACAAAATTAATTAATTAAGGCTGATTAATTAAATAATTTTTTAATTTTTTAAAATTAACTCATGCATTGTCATTGAGCATAAGCTTGTATGGCGATTGGATGAGAAGAGGTGGTCAAAGATTCATCTAAAAACTTCAAACATGCAAGAAACAGTTCATAAGTCTTGATCTGTAGACCTATCATCAGGATTAAGGTCAAGGTAAAAAGAGATTCCCCTTTTTAAAAAAACAAAATCTATCACTCATATCATTCATTAGTTATCAGGAGCAGAGTTATCACTTTTATAAAGAGTCATCAGCTTCATAAAAGAGGAATGTGTCTTTAAAAAAAAAAAACTTTGTGTATGTCACTTGTTTACTTTGTAATGCAAGTCTGTTGTTCACTAAATAGATGTCTCTATTTTTCCATGCTGCCTTCTCTTTCTTCATTTCCTTCAGTTTGCCGTTTGGAAATACCGTAAATCGTGATAAGAAATTCATCATAATCTGTAGAAATACCTGGAGAGATAAATGACACACCCGCCTTAGGTGTCCCCCCATAGATTACCCCTAAATTTTTTTACGATGCCAACACACATTGGATCGCCCCCACAGAGACTCTGTCACAGATAGAGCTCCCTACTGTTGGTACGGATCATTATGCCTATTCTTGTTGAACCCATAGGCAAGTGATCATTTTAGCGTTATGTCCTCATAAACTTTACTTGGCTATGGATCAATGCCTTCTCCTCGTCCTCTCCCCCACACCCAAAACACCATTTTCTTTTAGGGCTCTGATGTGATGGAATTTAATGTCTCAAGGTGAAGGTTAATTTAAATATTGTAATGCATTATCGTGTAAAAAGATTTATTAAGATTTGCTAGTTGTTCTGAAAGATTGCTGTAAAGAAGATTTTGAATGGACTGCTGGTGCTGAGACATCAGCCTCACACTTGCTTGAAAGACTTCCAGAGTTCGTTGATTATCAGACCCTAATTCAGCAAAGTCTAACAGTGTTTCATTTAACGTAAGAACCCTTGGTCAGTAGGCAGCGAAAGGCGTAAATCCAATAACCCCAGATTATGAATGAGTGACAAGCCCTAAAACATCAACTAAAAACATTTAGAAATGTGTACACCAGAGCGTCTTAGATTTCTAGCAACAATATAGTGTCATTTTGGTTCTATAAATGTTGCATTGCGCCCTTGAACTTTACCTATCCCTTAGTCTGTTGCAGTGGCGTCACTAGGGGCTGCGAGGGGTGCGGTCCGTACCGGGTGACACCCAAGCTAGTGACGCCACTGGTCTGTTGGCCGTCTTTCTCCATTCCATTCTGTCTTATGCCCTGGATAGAATTTCTTTTAACAACAGGCCCGTCCATTCTTTGATGTAGTTTTCCCATCGCTTTCATTTGTCTGTCTATTCTTCTTTTTCCTGGTACTGTTCCAGTTGCCCAATAGAAAACCTGCTTTTCAGATACAGATCCATCATAGCATTTTAAGTCGTACTTTTTCTTATTATATTGTCACCGTTGGTTGAAAGTTAGTCTGGTGTATTTCTGCTCCAAAATACTTACAAATGTTGCCTAGAGATATTTACTGTGACACAAGAAAAATCATATTTTTTGTTGTATCAAATTGTATCACTTTTTACTGCTTGTTTTTGTTTTAGCTTTAGGGAAAATATCACACGCAAGAAGCTTTTCTATTTTCAATTCCAACACAAGACACCAGTAAAATTATTTCCTCTTGTAATTTAACCTCAGATTCTGTTCTATTTGAAACTATAAATATTATATCAATTTTGTCTTAGTACACTGAGTTTGGTGAACGTTTCTTAAGACAACTTCAGTTCAGTATAGAGACACCGAGTTAGTAAAGTGCCAACCATTCTAATTTCCATCGTGGGTAAAAGTAAATTATCTTTGGAATATTTGATTTGCGTGTCCCACTTAGACAGGATATTGTTTCCTAGTTAAGTTTTTAGAAATTGGACTACCAGACGACTGCCTGTGAGAAGACTTTCTAGGTCTAGGGGCCAATTCTAGAATTATGTGTCGCAGTATCCTCCCCTAACATTGTCCAGGCCGATGAAACCAATAGCATTATGCACTGCCGTCAGAAGTTTGGATTTGTTCTGTTAGCAACATGTGACAGGCCGGATATGGTCCACGGGTCGTAGTCTGACCACACTATCATATGAAGCCAGTATTTTTTTTTCATTGCTGACTAGAAAAAAACAACAACAGTTATTACGTTCTACACGTATCCCTGTGTTAATCTAGTCACTCATTGGTTTTCTTGGCTGATTCAGGCAACCCGTTCCATGCTTTAAAGGCACTAAAGAAGTTTGAAATTGGGTACATATTTGTATTATCTTACGAAGAAAAAATATGTCTTTATCTTAAAGTCATTTCAGTCAAGTATTTTATGTTTTTTTTTTCTGTAATGTAAGTTTTGGTCACCTAAAAAACCCCCATAGAAATGACAAGTCTTTAATTGTAGGAATTGCTTATGTCATTGACAGAGCAGACTTTGGCCACCGAATAGGAGAAGAACAAAGTTTTAAATAACGTACAGTTTCGATTCTGTTATTATGTGGGTATTTATGATGTTGCATAAGATTGGCCAATAGTTTTTTCAAGCACGTGTTGAGAACCCCTCTGCTGAGGTTGAAACAAAAAATGCACCACTGGGTGTTGACGTTAACTGGTTGGAACATTTACTTACCGCAAGACTAATGTGGGTGTGGTCTACTGTGAATGAATCTCCCAGTGCGATACTCCTGCCAGAATGGCTGACCATAAAACTTAATTAAAACCAGGTTTTTTGGTCACACACACTTTCTTTTTAGTATGCCTGTTTATATTGCTTCCTGGTTACTATGGTGATGTTGACAATAAGAAGATAGAGTAGAGATTTAATTGTAACATTATAAAGATCTTAAAGTCAAATACAAATTGTATGCAATACAGAAACAAATCTTCATTTTCTAAAAAAAATAATTAAAAAAAGAAATAATTCTGTGTTTTCGCTTACGTATCTTTGAGTTTGTCTAAGACATACAAATCACGGTTTGCTTTAAACTCATTCAATTCTCATAGAAAATGTTTTTGTAAGGAATCAAAATATGTAGTAAAAAAAAAAAGATAAACGAATTAGTTTTGTCTCACTGGTACGACAGACTCGGACAGAATGATTAGTGTCATTTTATTGTCTACTTCATGACTGGAAATTAAAAAAACAATCCATACAACTTTTGTATTTCTCTGTTCTTATCTTGAAACTGATATTGTTTTAGTAGCTTGAAAAGTGTTTTATCATATTCATTTTGCAACTAATGTCGTCTCATGAACCCAAATATTAGAAGTATAAAACTTATATAAGATCTTGGCTGAAATCTAAAACAAGGGTCTAATAATTAATACAATTGGGTTTCACTTTTACTAGAATGTTTTTTAAATCATAAAAACTAAAACAAGCACAACAGCTCACTATATAAAAAACTTTTTTTCGTGTTTCTTATATAAAATAATAACATAAAAATGAAAGTATTTGGAACAAGTGTAAATAAAGGTGGAGCTCTAGGGTGCTAGGGCTTACTTGAATCCAGTCTGGACCGAGCTGGTTCTAGTTTGATCCACGTCTGCTCCATTACACGTGTCAAAATGCTTTGTCCTGACCTCTTGTTGGTTACTGCTTTGTTTCCGAAACATCTCCGGCAACTGTTAACAGGTGAGCTTCCAGACAGGTAGGTCTCGGACCTGGTGTTCTCTAGGAACTACACGGTTTAGACAGATCGAGCCTTTGATGTGACCTGTCTGTACAAACTGAGTACCACACTTCCAAGTGGTGGAAAGGAAAGGGGGGGGGTATTGGACCATCTCAGCTGCACTGGCTCTTATTTAGTTTGTTGCTTATTTGGTCTAATTACTTAGGAGCCACGAAGCTATCTCAGTATTTTGTGACTCTTTGTCTCTGTGGTCATACACAATCTTCTGATCAAATATTTTTACCTTTTTATTTTAGCTAATTATTTTATTTGCTGTCATCAAAAAACAACAACAAAAGCAAAAAAAAAAACAACAACAACAAACAAACAAACAAACAAACAACAAGGTTACAAAGACAGTTTGTGTTTCCACAGAAACTCAAAATTGGCCACCGAAGTGGTCCACCTAGAGTCTTCACCAGGATTCGAACACGGAACTTCCGGTTCCAATTGCTTTACCCCTCAGCCACATCATCTCCATATATTCATTTAGCGTACACTTATATTTTTTAAAAATAATATTTATTAACCTTATCCATACATTCGAAATTAATAACATGTTAGAAGTAATAAAGAGAAACTAAAAAGATTTATTCTTCTTACATAATTAGATAAATTGGCAACACGGAAAAAAATTCTTGACCTACTTAAAGCTACAATTGTGTACAAATGACTTAACAAGACTTTCCCCTCGCAAATACAAATTAACATCTCCATTGTCAGTTGTCATACAAACTAGACATAGTCTAGGTCTAGAACTAGATCTAAGTCTTGATCTAGATATAGAACTAGATATAGAATCTTGATATAGAATATACTTTATCTAGACTAGAACTCGTATGAATTTACACGTTTAATCTTTAAATTACTAGACCTAGGCCAATGACATAATCATGAATAGTTGGCCTTTTGTTACCGGGTAATGGTGTAGGCCTACTATGCTCATGGTATCCGATTCATTTCTTAATGTGATACTATTGTTTACATTTACATAATAAATAAATCTGCACCCCTAAGCTGTCAGAAGATAAGTTATTGCCTTAATAATTAAATTCTGTTCAAATTATCAATACACTTATATATATTATAAATATATCTTGATCTGGACTCTATTTAGTCTTATTTAGACTGTCAAGTGTAGGCCCTTATAATTAGGAAATGTCAAATATATTTTATACTGATCCATTGACACTTTTACCACTGTGACCTTAGATGCAATTTTTTTGTACCAATGCGCGAATCTTTGAATGAAGCTTGAGTTATTAATGAAGAAGTCCATGACCTTTTAAAAAAAGTTTTTGAAAAATCTGCTTGCATATATAATTTAAAAAATTAGATGGTTCACGTTCGGAAAGGAAAAAAAGTAGCCGTGGCATCAGAACGTTGAATGATCTAAAATATCATATGTCCAATTTTCATTTTCTCTTCTACTTTCTGAGATCTAAATGGGACGGACGGACGGACAGACAGTCCACACAAAACTAATAGCGTCTTTTCCCCTTTCGGGGGCCGCTAAAAAACAAAAACGAACTATATGTACATATTGAATAATAGCGAGGGGAAAGAACATGTTGACATAACTAATCATTTTGTAAACGTTAGCCGTTTAGAGGACTTCTTTACGATATTATAAAAAGGTTTTCAGTCTTGTGGTTCATTCTTTATAACCTTGTCAAAAAATGACTGCTCGTATGACTAGTATTGTCATTATAGTCTCAAAACAAAACAAAACAAAAAAGTGCCTACTTAAAGTTCTCTTAACGTCATCAGAACATGTCAAGTGCTATACTATTACCTGCCCGTCACAGCGTCTTTGTGTAAAAGTATGCCAGTGCTTCTTACATCACTCCAGGTAAACGCAGGTAGTTCATTGCTAGCAGAGCACGAGGTAACTCAAATAATAACTCCGCCAGGAGGACTGCAAAGAAAATCTTTTCCTCGATTATAAGCTTTAGTTTATTTTTGCTCATACGGTTAGAGTTATGGTTAATTGCTCTCTTTCAAGGTTCCCATGTCCTTTACTTCTTGATTGGTTATTGATTTTTTTTGTTGTAATTAGATCACCATATACTGATGCTGTTAGATACCAGTTAGAACTTATCTATATAGTTCACACGAGCTTTTCATGTACAGTAAAGTAACTCTTTCAGATGTTGCGATTAATGGGTCAGATAATATAAAGACCAGTCGTCTGTTTCTGTGGCCAACGGTGAACGAGGGTATCATGTGGCCAGCACAAAATCCATTACTTTCTCCAACTCTTGAGTTGGGTGGACTCGGGGGCGCCATAAATATCCCGAAATTCAAATTTAAATCCGAGATCCTTAGGTTCAGAAGCCAAGCGCTTTACCACTAAACCACCATGCCCCCTTTTTATGTACACTCTAAATAATTTAAAAAAAAAAAAACAACCTTCCCAGCGGACAACGGCTCTGTATCAGATGTGGCAAAATATACAGGTCGCCAATGGGTCTGCGTAGTGACAAGAAATACTGCACTCATCCTACAATGTAGGCCAGATATAAATAAGAATCACCGGGCTATACTATTTATCCTATTTATAGATCCATGTATATGACTTGTAACGTCTATTGTTGTAAGCTAAAAGTTTGATTCCAATGAATATAATAGACATTAGGCTAGCCTCAAACATGCACCATTATCAAAAGGAATTAAACTTAAAGAAGGTAACATGCTTTCTCTTCGAACCTAGTTTATTTAGTAGTTGTTTTTTAAATAGACATAAAGATAATCAAATGAAATGACTTACAGTTGAGTGTTTATTTTTATAAGGAAAACATGATATTATAGTGTGCTAAAGACACAGCTTATCAAATAGCCTCAAAGAAAACATTCAGTTAGTAAATAGTATCACAAAATATACAAACATTTGAACAGAAAATCAAACTAAACATGGTTGGTGCAACACAATCTGTTTGTTGTGAGAAAGCCTGAAGACATTTAAAAGAAACTATCTACGTGAAGCTCGATATTTAGTGCATAACACAGGATGCAATCAATTGAGAAGGTAAAATTATATTGGCCCCATCAATAGTAAACTTTTGCAAAGATCGTAATTAAACAAAAAACTGTGAAATGTGTTTTGGAGTTTTGTACAAAATTTTTACTTCAATTAGCATGCTTTAACCATTTCCTTCTGTTCTATATTGAGAAGCAGTCAACAATCCTGGCCCATTGATTGACTTGTGACATTTTGTAAGCGTGCGGCACAGTGTAGTCTCTTACAATTCAAGAGTTTTTCTGCATTGGTATTTTCCCTGGGTCAGCCAATGTCTAGAGCTCTAATTCCTGTGTACCGGAACAAATAGACGTTTTTGAAACTTGGGGTCGAAACATTTTGGAATCATTTCCCATCGACTAGTGTCCCTTGTTCTATTTTGTTTTTTGTTTTGCTTGATTTGAGTTTGAAAACATTTATACAATTAAACCAAAAATAAAATTACTAAAGATCTATGATCTTGATGGCTTTTGTAATATCTGATCGAAATCAATATGATGAATGAGCCCTCACATGAGGTCATAACTAACATTCAGATATTAAAGTTAGCACCACTAATAACCCTTGAGACACGAAGACTCATTTTGTGTTGGCTTGTACGGGTGTCAGGTTTCAAAAGTACGACATTGCTGAAGAGCTGTTGTTGTCGGATCTATTCGATGCACACATTGAAATCGAGACTCGCAGCATTCCGGAAGCTTGTGGAGAGAGAAAATATGAAACTCCATTTTCTTGTTAGATCTTGGACAACAAATCTTGTGCTACTTGTTCCGATGTGACAGTTATCTGAGCTGCAGATCTTTTTCCCATGACATGAAAACATTGTCTAGCCTGGACACAGTTTAAACCTTTCGTTAGTTGAATGCGAATGTTGAAATACTGGCCGTTATATATTTCTTTAAAAATAGATTCTTCCCAACTATTTGGCTGAACATATTTGAAATATGGATATTTAATGCACAAGTCCACAAGAGCTCTTATATTTATCAAAATGCTAGCAAATTGAAAAACTTCCCACAGAAAAGGATTATGAATTTCTGGACGTTTTTTTTTTCTCAGCTTACAAAATACTAAACGCATTAAAGACTTATTGATATACAGACAGACAATAACAATAACAATAAATTTTGCTTTTCTGGCATTGCCTAAAATACAGTTAATTTATTTTCAGAGTGTTAAAAAAGTTTTAATATAAAACGCAAAAGCTAATGCATTACAATATACTAGTCAGGAATGGGGTAGAATGTTAAAATCAAATTTAACATTGATATCTGTCTGTTTCAAACTTTTGCTCTCTTCAATGCCCAAGAGAATTAAATCTGAAATACTGACATCACAAGGAACTCAATGTCTAGCACATTTGTGGTATACAAAAAATGTGAACAGAACAAGTTTTGAGATCTTCTAAGAACGCCCAGAACTTTTTGAAGAATTAGTTAGACATTAAAGTAATAGAAATACCAAGGGATTTTAAAAGTTGTCTTTAAAAGAAATTAAACCTATGTAATTGCCACAAATATTGTTATTATATATATATCGTCGTTACAGTAAGTATAGCACTCCTTTCAGCCTTTGCCATCAGTAGCGCAGATTCTGTAAAGCTCATCTATTTCTTAGGCCAACGGTAAACTAGGAGTATATCATGTGACCAGCACAGCGATCAACGCCTATACTTTCCCAACTATTGTCAGGTACCCTTTAGAGTTGGTTGCACACTGGGGAGTTCTCAGAATCCCAATATTCAAAATTCCATACTTAATCGAGATTTGAACTCAAGACACGGTTTGGAAGCCAAGCGCTTTATTTAACACTCAAACACCCTAAACGTCATAGTTAGAAGATTATTTTAATAAATATTGAGTTTAGTGCTATTGTACATATGCGGCGATGTCCAAAATGAAGTTTTCTGGGACATTGGAAGAACCAATATATTTCTCTCATTATTTCCACCTCAATGAAAGGAGAAATCAGTGTAGTTTTATTGTCACTAGAACAAATTCGTACAAGTGCTCCTTCTTGCCTAGTGCTATTAGAGAATGGAATGGGTTGCCTTAATCAGCCAATAAAACCAACGACTTAGCAGAGGTTAAGTCATTAATTAACATGCCTGACTAGACTGACACATGAAATGCGTAGGACGTAATGATCTTCTCTTTTGAAGTAATGTCTGCAATAAACAAGAAGTCAATGACAGGAAACGATCACTGTACAACTTGACAACTGTTTCGTAATTCGGTGATTATTATGATTTTGTCTTTATGTTCGCTTTTATTTCTATAATAATTCGGTTTGATTACACAAACATTTCGGACTTTTGTATACGTTATTTTAAAGTCAATGTTGTGTTTAACAAGCGAATTCTTGCCCTGTGATCTATCTGTTCTCAACATATAAAGAATCACCATTAAGCATTCAGATATTCTTTATAATTGACATAGCACGCCATATACATGTTAGATTATCATATCTCCTGCATTAGAAATTAATAAAACTTTTTGTTTCTTTTATAAAACATGCTATATATGCAAGTGATACATCTTACATCACGTGATCTGTTCATTCCGGCTACGTCTGCTAATAGGATAATGCGGGGGTTCATCTCTTCCATCTCTGAGAAATTACCATTTTTAAGGTCATACGAGATATTAGTTAATTTTAATCAACTTTAAAAGCGCCCCCAGTTCCGTTTTTTTTAAAATTTAATTCGTGCGTGATTGCTCTTTGCTCCGACACTGATTTATACAGTAGTTCTTTTTTTAAAACCATTGAACAAACTGGCAATGTAACCCAACAAAAAGTCCCAAGTTCGGCCCAACAGATGTGTGTACATTTTGTAAAGGGCTTCTTTTTTTTTGTACAACGCGCTGTACCCCCAGTCGTCATAAATCATTGTGCTACTACTGCTGGCAGTCTTACAAAATGTCCTCGGTCATTCGATGCCTGGAGTGCCGCAGATTGAATTGTGCTAGCTCTGCGGGGGCGCGGTTCTTACCCCCAGGAGGCGTGTTTTTTTTCTTCTTCTTCTACAGAGTTTATTATCACCATCTCCCCTTTCCCTTCCTGCATTCTCCTAAAAAAAAACAAAAAAAAAAAAAAAAGAAGACACGGTAGCTGGTAGATACGTGAAATAAACACAGCTTAATGAATGATGAAAAGACAAGACTTGTGTTCAATGCCTAGTCGGGACAACCTGCAGAGAAGGGGAGCCCCATCATTCTCCACCACCCCATCGCATTAAATAATTTACTACGATTGTGTCTGATAATAAGCATTGCACATTCCTTCCTAGTAAACTGCCGTACTAGCTATACTAGGAGACATTCCTTTCAAAAGCGTCGACTTAAAAGTTTGTTCCAGAGGCGTGCCCTGCCTGATAAGATTGCACTTCATTATGAAGATTAATATTTTTCAGAATATTTGTCATGTCATACAATAATTAATAACCTTATTGAGCCCTCGAATTCACTCTTATATAGATCTACATCTACTATAATAGATATAATAATAATATAATAGACTCTAGATCTAGATTTAAATATATATAGGCCTAGAAGCAAATGTTTTTTTAAAATAAAAAATGGATTTAGGTCGATCAGCTATTTTAATAGCTCCATTCATACTATTTTTACATTCACATTCGCTTTACTTATAGAATAATTATTTTGTTTAATTGTTTCCAATACACTATATCAGTGATACGCAAATTAAGACCCGCGGGTCATATATGGCTAGTATTATAATATAGATAAAATCAAATTGATCTGAGATAAAATAACTGTAGTACACTTACATAATAATATTTCTTAACAAAATCAAACTCACTACAATAACACAACCTTTGAGTCTCACGTTCTGGAGTCGTCTGTCTTAAGTTCAGATGACGACAAGCAGGTATACTGCTTCATTCGAAACCAATCGCTAACCTCGCGGATGAAAGTGACAGTGAAAAAGACGAAGCTATGTATAAACAAAATGTTGACAATAGTTTTCTAGTGATAAATCTGTCATCTTGTAGTTAATTTGTGGCGTATAGATTTACATTGATATTGAAAGAATGTACATATTTGTTATTAGTTTTATTTTGTTTTAAAAGAGGATCTCGATCTCTATACCAGTCTGTATGATAAACATACGCATACAAAGTGTGTTTCATAACCCAGCCATACACAGCACTGCTAGAGCATTATGTCACTACCACTAACTGTTACATCGCTGCGACTCCCACTTTTGTCACATCCGAGACATGAACAACATTTGGAAGTTGGATATTTCTGAACAAAACCAGCATTGTCTTCTTTTTGAATGAATGTGAGCCTTGGTTTGAACTCAACTACGTCTGACACGTAACGAGCGTGTATGAGGAAAAAGAACGCAATGGAATGTTTAATTAGATACCAATGGCTTAATTACCTTTTCATGACTCAAACGAAAAAAAGAGTGTTCCTGATTTGTGATGTCAAGCACCACGCAGATAAACATCTTTAGAACAACCGTTATTTTAACTCGTGTTGGCGGCAGGAGAATGAATTAAAGGGAGATAATTACTGTTACATTATGTCTCCCCCAAATGTCAATGGATCTGATGCTGGGGAGGATAATACAATCACACTGAAACCTTGGCCATCGCATCAGAGAAACTTGCAACAAATCTTCCAGCAGTGGGAACACATTGCAGCTGTCTTGATATCCAAACGCTTGGAAAAGGAGGGGCCGCATGAAAGGGAGAGAAAAAAAGAGTGTGGGGTGTATAGTCAAACACAATGAAGAGAATATTGTCATTGATCATTATGTTGATTTAAAATAAGGTCAGAACAAACTGACTTGTATTCTAATCTATTTATCCATATCTCAGGCTATTTATCACACAGATATTTTACAAAGAGAATTAGATGAATTACAGAAATGGGAATCAAATTGGAGCATGTCTTTCCACCCAGAAAAATGTCAGTTGTTAAGAGTAACAAAAAAACTAAAACAAATTAATTCCACTTATCTTATTCATGGCAAACCAGTAACACAGACTAAAAACGCAAAATACCTAGGTGTTATAATAAATGAAAAACTGTCATGGAATCCACATATTTATGAAACTATAAAAAAAATCAAACAAAGCATTAGGATTTATTAAAAGAAATTTCTATAAATCAAATAAGAACATAAAACTAAAATGTTATTTAACCTTGGTTAGGCCAATAATAGAATATGCATCCTCCATTTGGGACCCCTCAACTCAAGAAAACATTAAGAAACTGGAACAGACACAAAATAGAGCAGTGAGATTCATAACAAATGAATATTCACATTTGACTAGAGTAACACCATTAGTAAAATCACTAAATTTAGAAAGCCTTCAGGACAGAAGACTCAAAAGTAAAGTAGCAATTATACATAAAACACTGAACCATAATCTTCAAATACAAAAACAAAATTTAATAAAATACTCTGAAAGACACACAAATAAAGGCACACTCCTCGTCCCATATGCTAGGACAAATTTGTACAAATACT